>JAHLSL010013598.1:4543785-4563219 GCA_025920805.1 Petroica traversi | reverse complement strand
TGCCCGGGCCGATCCGCCGCCCATGTGGCTCGGAAAGGGCCTGCCCGGCGCTCTGGGCCGGGCACCTGTGTCACCTGTACACCCACCGGGACACACCTGGGGGACACGCCAGCGAAAAGCTTACAGAAAAGACGGTCTGTTACACAATCACAGAATCAACTAGGTTAGAAGAAGCCTTTTAGGCTATCGAGACCGATACCAGCTAAACCATGGCACTGAGTGCTACATTAGTTCTTAAACACCTCCGGGAACGGTGATGCCGTCACCTTCCTCGGCAGCCGATTCCAATAATAAACCTTTCTATGAAGAAATCCCTCCACAGTTACCGCTGTTGTAACCTCAGAATAGGCAGGACCTTTCCAGTCCACAGGAATGGTGGATCTGTTGGAGCAAGCTGCAAGGTCGACATGTTTATGTCGTTGATTTGTATGCCTCAGTGTCCCATATTTATCACTACTGCTGAACAAATGTGATTTTGTTTGCAAAAGTTTAATGCTGCTTTTGGTGACAAAAGCCCGCAATGCTCAATTCCTTTTCTGAAGTGCCAAGGTACAGCGTAGTGTTGACTATTCAGATTGCTGCTGAAATGAATCAGTCTGTGGTTTAATCACTGTGTGATATGATTTGACTTTCCTTACTCATCAGTAATCTAGGTTAATATTTTGCTTTTGGTTGCTGTATTCTGGAAAATAGTGAATAAAAGCCAGAAGATGACTGAAAGACAAGACTTCTTTATTCTTCTTTAAGTATACCTATTATGTTAAAAGAAATTATATTTATCTTTTGAAGTCAAAGACTTTTTTCAGTACTAAAGGAGCCTGAAAATAAAGAAAATTTTGGGCTGTTTTTTGGGGGGTGGGGGAAACATACCTAATGCTGTCAGTTTGCTGTACTCAGAGATATTTATGTTGTTTTGTCTTTTGGACACAATTTCATACATTAAGAAAGTTTGTGCAGCCGTCTCTCTGAATATTTTTGTGTGGCACTACTATGTCCATCAGTGTCTAAAATGAATCATCCTCTTCTGCCTGAGGAAACAAATTTTGTTTCACTGAATACGAGTAGAAAAAACAGAGGGGGTTGTTTGCCTTCTTCCTTAAGCCTTTGATGGGGCTGATAAAATATTTGTTTAATGCTTACAGGAAAACTGTACAGCTGAATGCAGTTTCTCATTGTTTGTTCTCTGCTTGCTAATTCGCTATGAAGCAGAAAAGATTGATGACTTTACATTGTTTCCAAATGCGATCTCTGAGACTCATGCAGAGTACTTGTTGAAGAGAAGGTGCAGCAATAACTCTTGGAAGTATAGAATCAGCACGCCTCCTCCTCTGTTGTTCTTTCAGGTTACACCGCTCCGTGAGGCTCTGCGGTGCCTGGGTGTGTAACAGTAATGCCAAAGCCTGCACCTCCCACAGCCACTGGCTCAAAGACTAAGTGTGCACACGGGTAGGCTGAGAGCATTATTCCTCATAGTGCTGTGGCTTTGGGAAACTACACCTTGACATCGCTTTTCAAAGCCGGTAGCTAAGAATTTCTGTTTCGATGAATGAGAGTAAGGACATGGGCCTCTTCAGAATAGTTATGTAGCAACGTGTGGTCAATTAATCAACATTCTGGCTTTACTATGCTGCTCTGGCACAGTGTTTCCAGTACTTGCTCACCTTGCATGGATGCATCTCAAAGCACCTGTGAATTTGCTCGCATGTTCTGCGTGTCAGGAAGAATCTTTTAATTACTGAGGTTTAAGTATGCTATTCTGCACTTTCTTCTTGCCTTTCATATTTTGGGCTATGTCTTTAGGTTAGTGCTGGCTAGTAACCAAAACCCTGGTACCATGACAACAACCTCTAAGAGAAAAGGGTAACCTGTAAATTCCCTTACCCGTGTTTTAAGTTATGATGCAATATCTAGACAGCAGAAACCTCTGAATGAAAAAATAGCCTTTTTGCTGTGTGACAGTATATCTCCTCTCTTTTGCAGAGCTCAGAAACCATGCCTGGTTTAGGAGTTGACATCTGTTTGAGTTACAAATTTGTCTTCCATGACACTTCTGGATCCCTGTTTCAGTGTGGTACCACTCATGGTGGAAAATTTTTGCTTAGTATACCCTGCATTTCCTGTATTGCAATGAATGTGTTTATCTTGTCTGATCACTGTGGTTTTCCGTGGAGGCTCCATCTTTTCTGTGCTCTCCCACTGGGGAATGCTGGACAGCAATAAAGTTACCCTGATGCCTCATCTTCTTACGACTGAACAAAACTAGCTCCCTCAGTTGCTTCTTATTAGAGATATCCTCCAGTTCCTGACAATTTTGTGGCCTTCTGCTGGAAGTCTGGAAGTATGCCAATGTCCTCCGTATACTGAGAGTTTAAAACTGGTTCACAGCATGCTATTTCACCCAAAATGGTGCAGAATATTTCATTTTGGTTTTAAATGTAGGTCATTTCTGTATCATGTAGCAGTAACACTAAAACATCTTTTCAGAATTTTAAATAATGTATTTGCTTAACCTTGCAGTCACATAGCTATCTAAAGTTATTTTAGATGTACAGAATGCTTGCTTCTAGAATTCCACTGCAATACTTCTTGAAACACATGAGATGGCAGCAAATACCAGAAACAAAGCACTCCTGGCCAAAGCAGAGAAACTGGCGACAGTGAGACAGATTTTGCTCTGCTCCTGGTACAGTTGTCTTGACTGTGTAGATTGCTTCTGTTATGTTGCATTGAATTATAAATCACAATGTGAGCACTGGCTGTTTAAATGTAATATTGTCAGAAAAATCCACAAATGCCAGAGGTTTGTGTCCCAAAAGGAGACAGAGGTGCCCTTCAGCTTTATTCGAGAAAAGGGAGAGAGTTCACTGGGGCACAGGCCCGTGGGGTTTTGTCTCGGAGTTTCAGAGGGCAAAGCCTCTGTTTATCCTAAACTCCTGGCCAATGTTGCCCTCTTCTTTTCCCCACTGGCTGAGGTACTTGGAAGGTACAGCCTTCCAGAACCACCTACCACATATTCCTCCATTGAACCTATTATTTTACAGCAAAGTTCAGAAGTTCAGGCTTGTGCAGACCCTTGTCTGGGTTCTGCAACAACTTGGTGCCCAAAATTAGTAGAGACAGTAAGACCCATTTCAAAGACATTAGCACCCATACTTTCACTCATCAAATTATTTGTAAAGACATTAGCATACACCTTTCTTCTCAATAGTAACTGAAAATTTCTGTAGCCCGTATGTTTCATTGAGAGTATGCAGTTTGCTAATGTTATGTAACAAAAGAAACAAGCTCTTTTTTAAACTATATATTGTCTGTCAGTTATGTATCTTTTTCATCTTATTTTTAAAATATTGACAGCAATATGTAAACTTTTAACTTGTAATGTTCTGAAAATTCATTCACTTATGGAACTCTGTAACAGTTAAACATTTCCTGATGTGAAGATGAATCTAGGCACATTTAAACTGGGAATGATGAACAGTAAAAACACTAGCAGGACAAATAGGGAGTAAGTTTACCCCCGGGTATTGTTGGTAGGTATCCTTCTTCCAATAATGTCTTTCTATCCAGATGAAAAGCATTTTGAGTGCTGTGTCTCAGTACCTTTTGGCTTTACATAGAAATTCCCAGAATGTCTATGGCCTGTTACAAAGGCCAGACTAGATAATCATAAATAGAACTTCCAAGCTGAGAATTTGTGGTAAACATTTATTTTTATTACATTTACTCATGGCATTTTACTTTGGACATAAAGGGAACCTTATTGTATTTAACATTAATCACTTTCATTAGAAACCATGTTTCTTTCAGCTAACAGCTTTTTTTCTCAGAAAATGCCAGGATTAAATAGGGAGGATATTCCGTATTGTCTCTGCAGGGCAATAGTGCTAGAACAGTGCATTGCAAGTCCGCATAGGCATCAAGTCTCTCAGGGCCAGATTCTGGCCACTGAACAGTCAAAGGTTCATTATTTGGCGATACTAGAATTTTCTTTGGTAATTTTCTTGCTGCCAAATTTATGAAAAATGTAATTCTGATTTCCTGTAGTACTGGACAGAAGGTAAAGAATTTAATTGTACTGTAGTGTGAAAAGGATAAAAAGATTAACAATCAATAATCTGGTCACCTTCTCTCCCCTCTTTCTCAATTAATTAATCTTCTTTTCAGTATACTGTTTTCTGACCTATATTTAATAGTGTTCTGTATCAAAATTTTCTCAATATCTGTTGTCTGCTGTACCCATGTAACTTCAATGGGCTTCAGCAGTTTTAAAAAGACAATGTGTGAAAGACAATTCCATGATAATGACAAGGTGAAGATGAATATTCAGACAAGGACAAAGAGCACAGAATTTTTTCTTGCCTCCACTGTAAGTAAATAACAAAATTCTTGAATATAGGTTTACCTGAAAAGAAAGCAAATACATCTTGTAATTAAATACCTCACCCAGGTACTTTATACTTCCTATGAATTTGTTTTGTTGATGCCATTCTCTGAAATGTGGAAAAGTCTTTAAATTTATAAATTAGGCATAGAGCCAAAATGCATTCCACTTAGATAAAAGGTTGTATGTTAGAGGAACCAAAATCTTTGTACTGGGAAAGTGATAGAGATAGCTGGAGCGCTGAACTCAGGATGTTCATGTTCTCTTGCTGTATGCAGGAACTGTGCTTTATTTCAGAACAATAGGTGGCAGGCTATCTTCTTGTCTCACCCATAAGCAGTTAAGGTATCTTTCTTCCACACAAAAAAATAACTAATGTGCTTAGACTGCAATAGCAGAAAGTAGGGCTTGGCTGTGTCAGAAATCAAACTGCTTGCTTTTAAACCATTAATTAAACTTCTGTAAAGAGCCTGTGGAATCCACACAGAATCTGACATGTACAAGCCTGCAAACAAGTGGCATTTAACCGTTACTGTCTTTTTCTGCATTTATGTAATTTGACGGATGAACTGAGAAAAATTGATTATGTCCTTTTTTAAAGCTCTCATCCAGAAATATATTCACTGAGCAGGTGAATATGAGAGGTTTTTCCCCTGTTGTCTTGAAGAGTATGTGTCTCTGCCCAAGAAGTTAATGAAGGAGCAGAGCGGAAACAGTAAACAGCAACTGGGCAGGTACTGGCTCAAAGATACCACAAAAACAGCTGAAAGTCCAGCTTAGTATGTGAGAATCCTCAAAGTAATTTGAAACCATGAAAATAAACTGGTTTGTATGAACTACTTTGGCAACTTTTACCAATCAAAAGATGGATGGGGACTCTGCCACAGTTGACTAACAAGAAAAGTCAACCGCAAGGAAAGTCTGCTGTACCCACAATCACAGGTGGAAATTAGGAAAGCTTCTTTAATTTTTTTTAAAAAGCATAGCTTTCATCACCTGCAGTGTTTATTCTTTGTCTTTTTTGTCTTTAGAACCCCTTTATGTGATATTACAGAAAGTATTTAGAACAGCTTTACCTTCAGGTCACTGCATAGAACAAGTATAAAGGAAAAAAGTAACCAAGTGTACACAACCCAAAGTGTTGTATTGGAATACTATTTTCTAGAACTTGCACTTGGTTTAAACTTCTTCAGAAACTGGAAATTGAATGCAAATTTTACTAACTGGAAGTTTCCACACTTTCAATTTTCACGTAAATTCTACATTGTAGTATCTTACAGGAAGATGTAAATGGTTAACATTTGTAGAAGAAAGGAGTACAAAGCTAATAAAGTGTTAAGAAAAATTTTAGGCAACTACAGGTTACATAGGTAGAATCCATTAGTAAATAAGTTCTAATTTGTCAGTAGTCATAATGAGCATGAAATGTATTAATCTTCTTACATTTGACATTTTAACAATTTATCATTGTGAGAGTTAATGTAATATAACTAAATATTGAAATAAATTTTTACTTGATTTTAATTTGATAGTCCACTTTTTTTTTTCCCTTTATTTTCAATATGGAAGTCTATGCACTTCTTAAACAGGATTTTAAAAAAAATTTTGATTAACTTCAAAGTACTAATGCTGTCATGGTTCTGAGAAGCAACATGAATTCAGAACCTTTAATGATCTTGGAACGTATCAACCAAGCAAATCTTGAAGATTAGTACATTTTTGGTCTCACATATGATTTGTTTTGATGTAGCCATTTTTGCCCTTAGATACACCTATCCATCCCATTAGTAGTACAGTAATAAAACCTACAACATCAGAGAAATAGAGGAAGTCGAAAAATATTCTTAAGTCACCTGACACTTAACATATTTTTTTTAATGTTGTTTTTTTCTAGCTGTAAAACAATGAAGGATCAGACAAGGATTAAAACAGCAAAATTTCTGATGTGTGCAGAGTAGTATCTTCATCTTGGATGATGATGATCTTGACTCTACTAAAAATGCCCAAAGTGACTTTGGTAAACGAAAAATACTAAAATGAGTGATTCTAACTGCAGGATGGTAAATATGATTTAAACTTATGGAGAGAAACACATCCAGTAGAAAAGTACATGGTAAATAATTTACTTTTATAGGTGTGTGAGCAGTCCTGAAAATCTGTTTTCTGGTCATTCTGTTCTCTCATGCTGATTGTTTTTGCTTACTCTATTTCTGTATACCCATTCCATATATTATTTTCAATCATGCTGCTCTTCATTTCTATGTGAACTCCCAATCCTCATAAGAGATTATGAACTGTCATATACCAATTTAGTAGGATTTTGGTAAAAACAGTAAGCTGAAATGGGGGGACAGAGCTTGGGGGTGTTTCTTCCTACTATGCAATGGTGGAATTAATCCACTGGATATTGACCTGATATATATCAGTTTATAACAAAGTGCAAATTCTTGATTTTTTTCCTTGCTATGCTTTTTAGGACATAAATGGACTTTTCAACATCTGTCTAGAGTAATAGCAACATTTTAAGAGACAGTAGTCCATGGTTTTCAGCTTAAATGACGTCAATATTTGCTCCAATCCAGAGGTCATCCAAGAAAATATAAGAAACCATCAGAAGTTCTGCAAAAATTGAAGTCTTTCATCAGCTCAACTCTCTTACATTTCTACCTTAGGGCTTAGTTCTAAATTCCTATTTGCTTCTCAGTGAGATATATCCAAAACAGATGATAGTCCCTCTGTCATGGATATAGATAAAGATACTGGTAAAATGTTGTATTTCTTTTGGAATTACTATCTGGGAAGAGATCTTGAGAAGAGAGACTTCTAAGCAAAATGTCTGACTGTTTTCTGTGCAACATCCATGTGACTTCACAGAGATTAGGATGTTTTGTGTTCATAAAAGACCATCTCAGGATAATGACAAGAAGAAGATGAATACTGAAACAAGAACACAGAATGGAGATGGGGGGAAGGGGGGGGGGGGGGGGAGGATGTGTATTTTATTAGGGCTTGCATGTCTGGCACAGCTTCTAATTTTTTTAACCAGATCAAAATCAGGATATCATAGAAATAATTAGAGGACCAGAATCTCACATTAGAACTTCACTTAACACAAAACCCATAACTATGCAGGTTTTGAAAGTAGGTACTGCCAAATTTGTGTTACTGTGTTCATGCTTTTTATTTGGTTTTTGAAAGGAGCAAATGCCTTTTTTGTTCTCAAAGCCTATTGCTACAGGCAATATTCTTAACCAGCTCAACCACAACAAATATGCATTTTATTCTTTTTGTGTCTCTTTTATCCACTTCAGCTCTTCCATGTGTTGCAAAGTACAGATGATGAAATTCAATGTTGTCAGTTAATTCTTTGGTGACCTGCGGCACCAGCTAATCCTTATTTTTCAATTTCTGGTGAGATCTGTGCAATCACTTTGTTTCCTCATGGCTGTTAAAAGCAAAAGTCAAATTTAGTCAAATTGTTCTTCCACAGACATCCACTTGATTGGTATAGCTGATACAAAAAAAGATTAGCAAAAAGTAAAAATTTACCCACTGTTTTACTCACTGAAAAAGTCTTCACAAATATGAGAAATAAAGCTACATCAGACAGCCACAGAATGTACAGAGGAGTTGTATCCCAGAGAGGTGCTTGAACGCACTTGGTGGGATATTATAGTATAAAGAAAATAGGGAAGGAAGCAGTGAGTTGCAGGGAAGCAAACAATTTTACTAGGGGTAACAGATGTAGGAAACACAGGTACTTGGTATTGCATTTCATGTTCTAACAGTACTGCTCATAACCATATGAGCACTATTAATCTGGGGGAAGAAGAATAGGAGAGAACTGTACACATCACTTAACAGTAGCACTGGTGAAATAACTGAATTAGAATAAAACAGTAAGATTACTGACACAGACATGAACACCTAGATATTGGGCTGCACTTAGATACTGCGCATTCCAAGACATGCATTGATAACAAAACACAATGCATTTCGAAGGCATTGCCATACAAAAGTTGAGTTTTTTCACAGTGCTCAGAGTCAAAGTATCATTTTTTGCTGTCTGCTACTAAATGTAGTGCACTGTGGGTGGTTTCCATGAATCTGGGTATTTCTCGTCTAGGTCAATCCAACAACTTCCTCCTACTGAGAAGAGATTGTGTTTCTTCCACTCATGCCCACACAGACACACAACCACACACACTTGCTTCTATCACTTTCTCTGCATCAGCTCTGAAAGTTGCTAGACCCCCTATCTGAGCAGTCTTAGCTTATAAATCAGGTGATTAAATAGATATCTGTAATTTTCTGATCGTAATTGGTCAAAGCAAGACTCCCTGAAATCTACTGATACATTAATTTTCACATCTTAAATATAGAAGGCACATTTTTGGAAGAATTGGATTTTTAGGGTCCTGCCTGCTGACAAGCGGTGTAGCTGTTGATTGCAAGCCTAAATCAAGTTTGGAAGATGGAACACCAATCTGCTATTCCTTCATAAAAACACTAATTGTAGGAAGAGTTTGCCAATACAGCACGTAGCTTTATTCTCTTTTGGGCAGGGTAGATGCCAAAAAGGAAAAGCATTCTAATTGTTTTGCAGTATTCTTCCTGTTGTCCTGAGTAGAAATGTACAGATAAATTCCATTCTTTCCTGGTTGACTTTTTAGCTCTTCCAATTATCAGTTTGTAACTCATAGTAAGTTTTTAAATTTCTTCTGGTCCCTTTTTTTTTTTTTCTTTTTTTTGTCATCTGAAGCTTGACAAAGTATAGTCAAGTCATTTTTATCTGATGCATGTTTTAACAAAAAGTATGATCACTGATAGAAAAGAATTCCACACTTAGGAAAAAAATTAAAAGGTTTGATCTTGCATAGTTACACTGTTAGCAAAATCTCCTGAGCTGTGAGATGCTGGAATCAGTTTTTTTCATTGGAGTCTAGCACCAACCCTTGGACTGCTTAACTGATTTTTCAAGATAAAGAGATGTGGGACAATATAATCATGTTCATCTCAGAAGAATATAAAGGTACAAAAACATCAGAAACAAGTTGCACTTGGCACATGAGACCATCATGGGAAGGGAGAGACTCAACTTCTTATTTTTTATCTATGGAAAAAAATGTTGGTAGCTATCTACTAAGAGAAAAATATTATATTCCACATAAAATAAAAAGCAGCTGCAGTGCAAACTCTAGTTAATATGGGAGATAAATGACTGTTAGAATATTAATTACTGCTAAAGCATGTGAAGTAGGGAAGAAAGGATGGTAATTATTTTCAGAAATTTCTGTGAATTAGAAAGATAAAATAAAGACACTTTTCTAATATATAGAAACATTTGTACTCCCTACCAAAATAACCATTCTGTATCTATTTAACTAAAAATGTGAGTCTTTTGACAGCCCTGGATATACCAAAAGCACAAAATATAGGCCACATTTCAAAACACAATTGACCATGTTTTGAAGATGGTCAGTATTAAAATAGTGCTTTTCATGGTTGGTATTTCTAAGAACAGCCATGAAACATTTATCACACTGTTCATTGTTGCTTTTAAAACTTGCATGGTATCCATTATAGCTTTGTGCACTATTTGTATCTTTCTTTGAATGAATGCAAAGTGACACTCAGATTTAACATTTTGTACTTTCACAAGCCCGAGCACGCACTGATAATATTTACTTAGAAGGGAAATTGGCAGATGCCCTCCCACCAAAAGCCTCCCTCACTCCATCCAAATGTCTTTTCCATGGTCCTTTATCTCCCTGAAGCTCTCTAAAACTGGTGAAGTGGAACACACTGATTTATTGGAAGGCAAGGATTTTGAAGAGGGTGAGGGTATACTTAATCCATGACAAGTGGGTGGGAAGTAATTCACATCCCAAAACCTTCTGCTTCTAAATCCTGTATCACCAGGCTCTGCCCAGCAGAGGAGCATGTAGTGGAATATGACTGGGTATTTGGGGGGTGGGAGTAGGAAAAGACACAGACATTGGGGGTCAGGGATTGGGGGACACAAAAGATATTAGATTTTACATTAACTTTTTACTTGCTAAGAGTTTGTGATAAATTCCCTGTTAAGTACAAATGTATGACTGACAGTGTGTTGGCCTCTATACGGTCTTCCTTAAGAAAAGGGTTATGAAGAATCTAATTAATGAGAACAGGGAAAAAAATTACCCTTTTTGTGTTACTTTATACTTTTATACTTTTGTGTTACTTTATACTTTTATACTTTTGTGTTACTTTGTAATTTACTTCATATTTTATTGGGCAGCCAATAAAAAGCATTTGGAAAACGGCTTAAGGTACCCGGAGGGAAAGTTGTAAACCTTTTTTATCTGCATGGAATTCTGAGCAGGACTAAAGCTTCCAATGAGTAAAATTATTTTACAAGGAAATAAAACCCTTAAAGCTGTGATTCTCAGATGGTTTTATTTAAACAGACTATTGGAAATTCTCCAATTTTTCAACAGACTATTTCAGACTATTTCATTAAATATTTAATTGTTGTGTTCACAAATATAACTATAAATACACATTTTCACAGATCAGTTACAGACTATCATTACAATTCTGTAATTAAAATTGCAGAGCCTTATACTTCTTTACAGTCATGCAGTTATTTTGTGTCTCTTCATCCACTGTCAACTTCTTTTTTTCTGTTATTTCCTGCTGACTAATAGCTGAAATGTTCAGGCTAATTTGTAAACAAAGATTCTTAGAGAAACATGACACTCCTTGGTACTGGTCATAAATTTAAAATGCAAGGTAACAAATTTCCAGGTTTTATTATCTGCTTCTTAGTAATGAGTGACCTGAGTTTAATTATTTGTTTATTTCATATATTACTAGATGGGTTAATGAGATATGACCAGGAGAACAACATGATTCTATTATTTTGATTTCAAAGCCACTACTGCATTTTATTACTTTAGGAGTTTCTGAGTACTAAGTCCCATTAAGAGTGCATATTTCTTACCTTGATTAAGAATTGCTTAGACAAGGAGGTATGGACTGCATTAGCCAGTACTTCTTGCCCAGTGTTTTCCCTACCAATGAGTCTAGACTGTTTCTTTGGAAAGACATATTTCTGTCTTTTAATTTTATACTAGAGTTGATGTCAATTGAAAGAATACAAGACTTCTGTTGAAACAGTAAGGAAAGTTATGTGGTTTTGTTTCTGGAAGCTCCTTATAATTACACGGCAGAGGTGATGTTTTAAAAAGCAGCTGTCATTCAGACAAGGAAGTGTGATCGTGCTCTTACCTTCTGCAAAATTTTCAGAGGTTGTGTTTCTAGTTCATGGAAATCTTAACCAAGTGAAAAACAAATGTGATTTGATCCTATTATTTATTTCAGCCTTTTTTAAAGATTACCAAAGACAGACTTGCATCATGCCATTTTGCAATTGGTAAACGTAAGCACTGAGAAGATACATTTTAAATATTTGCACTTAGGCAGGCTAATATATTAGCACTGTTAGGAGATAGTGATCTCTAATGTTCTCATACAAGAGTAGTAAATTAACAGGCTACCCTTGTTTAACTCAGCGCACATTGGGAAATTAAGATAGAGAGATGAATCCATGGGTAGCAGGTACAGAGTGCTATAAAAGCAGATGTAGTAAGAAACCGTATAATTTTCAGCAGCTAGTACTGTGGAAATTCCAACTTCCTTTTGCTTCTTTTCTCTATTGCTTCACATTTTGCCATGTCATCCTTTGGGAGAGTGGCTGTAATGAGAAAATTATATGAGACAGCATGTTCTTTTGTTTAATCACAATTATGTTGAAAAACAGCAAACTAACTGTTAGTAGTATCTGAGATTTCTCAGCTTCCCTTGTCATTGTCTGTGGCCACGCTAGTTTAATTACAGATAATGACCTGTCAGCTATCTTTATATCCAAATCTACCAAAACACCGAAAATCATGAAATGAGGATTTAGAATTTCCTCTGAAGGTTTTATTTAGTCTTTAGACACATGTGTTGGAATATATTTTTAGACTATTTAAGATTGCTGTTTCTCCCTAGGACACATACTTTATTTAGGAAATAGGTAGCTATTTGAATATTTTTTTCAGTGTTATGCTCCCTGTTACTCCTAACTCACTCTCAGGTTTTTCTCTTATTCTTTGCCACTGGACAGTCCTATTGCAGTTTGTATTCTACAACTGCTTGTTCCATCACCTTTCTTCCACAGAAACCACCAGCATTTCCTCTCAGTCTGTTAAGTAGATATCCCAAGACGCATTTTTAATTTTCCTGTTGCAGTCTGCCTTTCCAATTGCTCCCCATAGTCTGAGCATTATTCCTTCTTTGCCTGAGTCAGGATAATATGCTGCACTAAAAACCAAAATTCTGAGTTAGTTGAAGCTCATTATCATGTTTAATTCCTATGGAGGGGCAAAGTATGTTAATGCAGACCTCAGACTTATATTACTCTGAATCAACATTAGTGCATGTCTCTGTGGCCAGAGCTGCAGAACCATGGCTGTACAAATTGTGTGCAATCCCTAAGGAACCGTAAGTAAATGGCAAGTCATGGTCAGGTAAAGCGTACTTACTGTACTTGGGATATTTACAGGAAATATGGCTGCATCCTAAGAAGTCTTTAGTGAGTGTGTGAACCAGTCCTTTTAAGGAGTTTATATTGTAGCCATGTTTAATAGTTTGTATTTTCTCTTTTTTAACACGCACAGCAAAAAGATATCTAATACCACAACCAGGACATTGCAACATATGAATCTTTTTCTAAGTTATATGTTAACCAAGATATTATGTAACATTAAAGTATTTATTCAGTTTTGATTTCAGAAACAGATTCTTCTATGCTGGTTCAGTCTTGATCTCTATTTAAGAGTTCACATTGGTTGGTTCATTAGCAGTTTGAAAAATATGAGACTCTAACTAATTGCAAATGGTCAAGAAGACAGCTGAACCAATCTTTGCAGCTTCTAGTTTGTTATCAGAAGAACCAATCCCATTTCTTTCGCTTCCATATCCTCACCATGCAGTGCCACTTCCTACCTTCTACAGTCTGTAGATATTCATCTCCTGTGATCCTTTGGGAGGCCAGCAAAGTGTTTTCACCCAAGAAAATCACTCCTCTTTTTAGGATGGACATGATATAATGAAACTTTTGTTGACTCAGTCTGCATTTATATGGAAAATCGGTGTATATGTAAGTGTAGCCAGACTATGATCAAACACAATGCTATAACCAATTATAGGCCACCTAGATCCTGATAGAAAGTATGTTTTGTTGGAATCACTTGCTGCATTTGTAGAATTAGTTTAAATAATTCCTTAAAATAATAAATCATTACAGCTCTGAAAGCAAAGCTTTCTTTAAGCAGATGAGGACTCAGAAACTCCCCCCAAAAAAAGAAGTTTCCTTGAGGAGCTGCAGTATTTCTTCTCCAATCTTTTGCTTTGATTTTGTAGACATAAAAGAGATTTGCCCCTAATGGCACTTCTGTGATTCATAGAGAGGAATTAATAAACCTTTAGCTCAAACAAAGATGAGGGAGATCCTTTGTAATTGATTTCCTATTACTAGCAGATCCTGTTCAAACACTCAAAGATGAGGAGCTGTGGCCCAATCTTGCAATAGAAGGAGGACTTTTATTCAGTGTTTTTCAAGATGAGTAATTGCTTCATTAATATCTGTTGGACTGATAATCTAGCTAGACATATAAGATTTGGGATTTTTTTTTTTTTAAGGAAAGGTGTTTGTTGAAGCTGCCATCTCAGCAGTTTGTATGGGTGTGCTAGCTGAAGAACAAACAAGGGTAATAATCCATTTCTACTCTAAAATTAACGAAATAAAACTCTATGCATATATAAAATCTAGTCTTCTGGGGGAAAAGTCTCAACTTTTAGACTTTCTGAATTTGCAAAACCTGCATATTCTGTTGCATAATACCTTTAACTCCTAGATAAGAACAACAGAGTTCAAATGTTTATTTCCCAAAGAATATCTCAGTACCTTGTAATCATGATACACCTGTTAGGGTCAGCAGTATGCAGGTCTCTCTGTGCCAGAGAGAACTTTTTTATTGCCTAATAAAACTAGATTAGGCAAGAGAAATTCTTGCAATACAATGTCTTTTACATAGGTATTCATCATAGATAGCACCTCCTGATACATTTACACAGGCAATATACTTACAGAGTCATATTCAGTATTTAAAAGCCAATGGACACAAACAACATGATAAAAGGATTAACAAACCCAGTATTAAATAACTGAACTTGCATTCAGGGTCTATCGGGCTTACCTTTGAACCAACTTTAAAAAGAGCAAATGGTGAAAAGAAAGACTAGAAAATCACCTATGCAGCAGCAAATAATTCTGCCTTTGTAAGAAGTCCAGTGCAGGTTCTCCTCACCTTCTTTCGAAGGAGAGGACATTAGTGGGCATTTCTAAGGATTGACAGTGATAACAGGGAGAAAACCGATATTTTTTATTGTAGCAGGAGTTTTTAGGAAGGAGAGATGTTGGCCATAGAGACTGAGCAGCAGCTGCCCTGCTTGACTGTGTGTCACAGAGGCAGTTCAGTTAGTCACAGCATGGGAGAGCAAGGTGGCAGAGGAGATCAAAACAGTGATGGTTGGAGTTAATGCTGTTTATCTCCTCTGTGGGTATGCCCAACTACAAATACAAAAGGGGGTGAAGTACAAGAAAAGTTTAAAAGAGGTTTAAAAGGTTGAAGGATTAAGAGACATTTTTTACCAGAGGACTGGATTATTAAGAGGGTTGAAATAATTTAAAAGCCTATGGGCAAAGCCAGCCTAAAGAGAGTCCCTGCCTAACCATCTCGTTGTTACAGGCGAAAGTCCAGACACCAAGTGCACCTCTAGAATCTACTGACCCTGACCAGGCTCACTCAGGGCATACGTATGCTGCTCATGAACCCGAGGTCCCCATTTCACCTCAGCCCTAGACCCTCAGCTATCTTGCCATATGCTGCTCTCCAGCCTAGTCTGAGGAGACCTCAAACTTAAATGGTAGCTAGTGTGCTTCCTGAATGTGTCTCTCAGATGTCCATTGCCCACCGTCTTTTTTCTGTCTGCTGCATGGGCTTCAGATTCAAGACAAAACTTGGTCCATCGTCTTACATGTAGTTTCATCTCCTTTTGCTCTTGTCTGGACCTATTTAATCTCTTGCCTGGGAGTGTCAATGGATCGTACTACCAACACCTGGCTCACCCTGCTGTGACTATACCTGTGGACTATGCCCTGGAGTTGCTCTTTACTCCTGGAACACGTAATTCGAGAGAAATCAAGACTGTGGTGCTCTCTGACTGTGAAATGCAGAAAACAAACTAATTCCTGGTACCTTAAAAACCTCTGACACTTGCTTTCTCTGGCATTTCAGCATTTATCCATACAAGAAATGAATTTGCAAGGGCTTTACTCCAAGATTAATGCTCATAGATACTTAAAAGTAAATTCAGTGAACATCCCCAGCCTGGTGGAGTCCCTCCTGACAGAAAAAGAGGAAGGATAACCATTTCAGAAAAGTAAAAATGAGGAAGATCCAGGGAACTACAGGCCAGCCAGTGTCATCTCAGTACCCAGCAAAATCATGAAGCAGATCCTCCTGGAAACCATGCTGTGGCGATGCAGGACAGGGAGCTGATTGGTGACAAACAACAAGACTTCATTAAGGGCAAATTTTTCCTGACAAGTTTGGAGGCCTTCTATGACAGTGTTATATGTAGGTGGATGAGGGAGGAACAACTGATGACATCTGCCTAGATTTGTGTAAAGAACTGGACAGTATCCTGCCTGACATTCTTGTCTCTGAACTGGAGAGACATGGATTTGATGTGTGAATCACTCTGTGGGTAAGGAACTGGCTGGATGGTTGCACTCAGAGAGTTGTGGTCAATTGCTCAATGTGCAAGTACAGACCAGTGATGACAACACCAATCTGTGTGGTTCGGTCAACACACAGGAGGGCAGGGATGCCATCCACAGCAATCTGGACAGGCTTGAGGGGTGTGCCTCTGGTAGTTCAGCAAGGCCAAGTGTGAAGTCCTGCATCTGGATAAGGAATATCTCAAGCACAAATACTCTCTGGGTAGAGATGGATTGAGAGTAGCCCTAAAGAGAATGATTTGAGGGTGTTGGTGTCCAAGAAGCAGCATTGTTCCTTATGCAATGACAGCCATAGCACTCTTCAAATCCTGTTTTAAACAAAGGATCGTGTTAGAGATTAAACATTTCCTGAAGAGAAAAAAAAAGTCTGTGTTAAAGATGTCTCAAATTAAAAGGCAGCAATACAGTGCAAGCCCATAAACAGGAACACCCGTGGAGATGGTAATTTAAACTGCTAAGAACTTTCTTTCTATTGAAGAATTTCTACAGAACAAATCTTTTATCAGGGCAGAAGCCAACATATGTTGGAATAAGTCTGTACTTTTTTCTTTTGCTCTACTTGTTGAAATGTCCTTAACATTATGAGTGCTTTTCACTACTTTAAGGAAATGTAGATAAAGGAATGACTGCTTTTGAAGAATAAGCTCTTCTATTTACTCCATTAAGAGTTTACATGGGTTCAGTGATCAGCTGAACAAATTTTGGGGGAAAGTACACTGAGGACTACTAAACACAGAAATCCCAGGATGGTGATGAAATACTGATTGGTATTGGTACATCTTTTTGTCCTAGTCTTGTGTTTCTCCTTAGGTAGCTGATGGGTATCAGAAATTTGTTATAATTACAGATAACGCTGTAATCTGACCCAGTATCCGTGTTCTGTGGTACAGTGGTGCAGAAGCACATCAGCTGGCAGGGATTTTCACCTGTTGGTTATAGGAGGGAACTGGAGTGAGTCTTAAAAGAATATAGCCACTTTTCTTATTTTGATAATTCATTATGTTAAAAGAGCACAGAAGGTTCGTTAGCCATGAACTTTGCAGTATTAGAACTACAACAGATCTTTTGGCTAAATTACAAATGGAGTCAAGACATGAATAGAAAGCCTAAAAATGTCAGTCTTAAAAAGAGTACATGTAACATGTCACTTTAATTTAAAGGGTATAGGGCACTCCTTTTGAAGTCTTGAGCTTTATCTAACAAAACTGGTGCCCCAAAAAGCTACATAGCAACTCACATGGTCAGCTCAACAGGCAAAGACATCTGCATCTCTGAGCTTTGTGCAAAGAGCTGTAAAAATAGCAAGATGCCGTTTCTCAATCCTTTCCTCTCTTCCAAGTGACCTCCTTCCTTCTGCTGATATACATGAAGAAAACAGCTGGTTTTGTTGGCTATGTATTTTGGAGTGATAAATTTATTAGAAGCTACAGGACTAGCTAGCTTTTCTTAATTTGATATCAAAGCACAGTCACCTTTAATATCCAAGTTTCACTTTCTATCACAACTCTTATTCAAGATTCCTATTCTGCTAGTTAAGGTAATAGAAATAGTTTTCAAGAGACACCTATAGACTGATCAAGCACATAAATCAGGCTTGTATCTCTACCACAGGGATTATACATAGCCCATGCTAAGCCAAAGTCTGTGCTGAGGTTCTGAGTAAGAAAGCTTTACCCATGGACTGGCTTAACCAGTCCACACCAGAACCACTCCAGAGCTGATGCTTTCCAAGGTGAAGTTGACATTACTGTGTGGTTCACTGTCACATCTCTCCTGCCTTCCTGCTCCAATGCATAGTTTTCAAGTTGAACTAAAACTGGGGTTAGTTTTGGAAAATGAAAAATGTGGATAGAAAATACACTGTTTGGGATGTTTGGGATGCTTCTCCGTTTCCTCAGACTTCCTATAGCACTACAAACAACTATAAAACTCCAACCTCACACTGAATAAACAATTCTGTCAAAGTGACAGTGAACTGACTGTACTATTCTAATTTGTGTGAAATATGGTCCTGATACTACCTGCCAGACAAAAGGGGTAAATTATTAGGAGCACTTATTACTTGTACAAAGTCTGAAAGGATATTTGAACACAGTCTGCAATTTTTTTTTCAAAAAGCTTTAGAATTGCTTTTAAAAGGAATTATGTAGGTACAAATCCATAACAGGAATTAATTCATTACTGTCATGGCTTTAATGTATTTTTCTAATATTTCTATTTCGCTGATGTGATTTCAAGATAAAACTCATAACAAAGTTTTAATTTCCTTCAGGCTACTCTCATAAAGAAGAAATGTATACATCTAGAGGAGAAAAGGAAAACATATTTATATTTTAGTAGCAATCAGTTAAAGTCAGTATTGGATTTATGTCATAAATCCTTGCAGCAAACAGCTTTGCTGATTGAAGCAAGCTTCATCTCTCTTAATTTGGGGATTTCTAATTCTGAAACCAGGGAACCTAAATCATTACTCCGAACACAAACTGGCATAAATTTGTGAGGTCCTTTTCCTTTATAAGGGAGCATTTGTAATAACTCAGATTATATCAGAGAAGTAATTTCATGTTCGCTGCAGGAATGAAAATCATTATTCAGTGATCTTTGGTGCAAAGTAAATTTACTTTTAGGTTGTGATGTAGTGATCAATTATCTTACTAAATTCAGAAGGCAGTAGATAGGAGATACAATTAATGAACATTGGAAATATTTGAAATATTTTTTCATTGCTATTTCATTTCAATGTCGATTCAAATATATTCAATGTGGCAATACTAGGGCTAGTTCTGGAAGATGAAGAAATGTGAAGAAATCTGTTTATAAATAAAGGTGCAAGTTTGTAACTATGCTGGTATCATCCTCAGAGAGATACAGAACTGAAAGATGGAGAAAAGTAGATTCCAGTTACTTCTCTGCTCCCCAAGATCGACATCACCAAGAGTTAAAGCAGCAATAAAGTTCACATGCACACACACACACACACACACACACACGCCCCGGTAACAACTGCGAACAGTGTGTTACTCATCCTAAACCTCGCCACTCGAAAGCAAGTCCAGGCTCTGCTAAGGAAACGCAGAAAGCTCCTATTCCGAGCAAGGCTTTTGTGAAGGAAAACGCTCTCTCCTGGGAAAATGTCCTCCGGGGTGTGCCCGCGGGC
>JAHLSL010013598.1:4425206-4543385 GCA_025920805.1 Petroica traversi | reverse complement strand
GGGCTGCGCGCCCCGCGGGAGCTGACCACGGCGTGCGGGCGCTTCTTGCAGAGCGTCGAGGAGCTGATGGACAAAACCATCCCGGCCAGCATCCGCCTCCGGAGGCCGCTGAGGATGGATGACCATGTCTGTAAGTGACCGCATGTCCCGGGGTGCCCCCGGATTCCCCTTCCGGCCGCCAGCGCGGGGGGTGGAGTGGGGGGGCACCCGCCGCCAGTGGGGGTGGGAGGGGGGACTTGGGGTGCGCCCTGCCCCCGGTGTCCCCGCTGACACGTGTAGCGATCTGATCCTACCGCCCAAGTGGAAGTGCGGGGTAAGACTTTAACAAGCGTAGCGGCACCATCACCGGCACTTCATTCTTCTCCGACCAACTCGGTAGAGTAATTTGGCTGCTGCGTTTATTGCTCTCCTCTTGGAAACGGGTAGGAAAATATGTGTAGCAGGCAGGGGCTGCTCGAAAACCCGGTTTGGAGCTCAACTGCTCCATTCACTCCGCTTTGTCCCAAGAGGCTGATATGGAGGAAAAAGTATGACTCAAAATCGTCCCCTTAGCTCCAAATGGGCCACTGTCTTCTGGTGGTTCTTATGTATCTGCGGGACTTCTTTGTTATTGCTCCACTGCTGGTCCCCTCCGTCCCCACCCCCCCAAAAAAAACAACCTGCATATTTTAATAACATGAAAAATCTGCGTCTCCGAGTTATGGATGTGCAGTAGACTAATGGCCAGAATCTTAAATCAGTCTAATTGAGGGTTATGGGTAAACTGCAGGAATAAAAAATGTCTGAGTCAGCTATTGTGGCACTATAGGAATTCAGCAAAATTCTGTAGAAAACTCGATGTGATTTCATGAGGTTTTTGATAGTAAGGTTTTTAAGAGTTAGCAAATACAGTACAAAATCTCTACCTGCATAACTGCATTTTTGAGCCATATCTGTGAACATGATGCTGTAAGTGAAAGAAACACTAAAAATCCCCAATGCTAAACAATTATGCTAAAACTAACAAAGCTCAATGGCCATTCAGATATGGGATCCAGTAACATCAGAGTTGAATTAATTTTTGTGTCACGATCCTTTGACTGATTTGTAGAAAACCTGATTCCTCTTGCTTGCATTTTCCCATTGCTCATCTGTGTGCTGTAATTTGAGTGTAAACTTCAGGCCTGCAGCTCCGGTGAGGTTCCTGGCCAGTTCAATCTGGTTACTCTGAGATGACATCACGCATGAGAGGCAGCACCACAATGAACAGCCAGGAAAACTAGACCCTGAAAAGACAGATTCTAGCCAGGAGGGATTCAGGAGGGATTGAGAGTTTCTACCTCTAAAATGTTCTGTTAGTACAGTGGTGTTTCAGTTTTTGGAAACTTTCTAGCTTATTAAAATAGAGAGAGGCTGGATAGAGAAGCAGAATTTAACAACCTTCTTGTGTCTGTATAACTGCTGAAAGTACTTCTTGGCATATTTTCCTATGTTTAATGTGTTTTAATCAAGGTAGTCCCTGACTGACAAGTGATTTTCACTGACCTTAAAGTAAAGTACATTTTAGGTAATAACCTATTTTTAGGTCAGTAGAAAGAGTTAAATGCAGTTAGTCACTAATAATTATGTCTTAGAAGCCTTTCTATTATTATTTTTTTTTTTTAGTCATTAGGTTTGATTATAAGTTAGTAAGACAGTCCTATGAAATTTTACTTCACCAAAACACACATAAAAGTGATACAGGATAGTGGGCATTAAAATACAATGCATTATTGAAAACTAAACTGGTGATGTCAACCTAAGTCACAGTCTTGATGCAGTGCTCAAATGCTGATTTTCATAGTAATTTTGAGTGGCTGTCTCCTACACAGCAGTGCATTATTGATGTCCTGTTGTGGGCAAGTTCTCACTGTGCAACAGGACCTCATTAGCTAACAGTGTATTTAGTTCACTGGCATTTTGCTCCACTTGCTATGCTGTTCTTGTTCCCTTAGAGTAAACTTTGAAAGAATGTAACTGTGATGCAGAGTCTCACATTGCACAACACACAACAGTGAATTTTCAAAAGAGATGCTTGCATGCGGTACAGAAAACTTTTTTCTGTACATGACTGCATTTTTTTTTTCTGCAGCCAGAGTTCTTGACTGTCTTTTATAACTTAATGTGTTGTTGTCTGTCACTAGTTTTCCTCTGCACTGCTAGCAGAAAATTCCACAGCTTGTAAAGGGAAGGTTAAAAGCCTCAGCTTAAAATTGTGCAACATCACATTGAACATCTTGTATCCAGGACAATGTAATCTGTGTGAAGCTTGCTTCCTCTTCAATGTACCATTAGAGAGAACACTTTCCAATCACCAGGGTGGTATTTCTTATGTGACTATGGGGCATTGTTTCTCTATCATACACTTCTTACTAAAGGGAAATAGCAAAATAGGGAAGTTTAAACATTTGTTTTTATTTGTATGAATGCTCTCATTGTCTAACTCACACACGGAAAGAGAGAGCAGAACAAGGCAATGTAAAACATGTCATTCAATGACTTTCAGCATTTAAACATTTTCAGTACAAATACAGCAATTTCCACTTTTCTTTATAATTCCAATATGTAATCATAGTGGCTCCACAAACTGGAATGCAGCTGAACAAATGAGCTGTACTAGAACTACTTCTTTATGGTAACAAACACAGCTGAGCTTGCATTCAGGTCTCATTGAAGCCAATCTTTATAGATAGAATTAGACATGCAGTTCAAGAAAACCACTCACCCACCATAAAAAGCTCGTCTGGATATCATAGATCTCTGCAATTATATGTGGATGTTTTACAAAACTTTCAATGCTGTAGACCTTGTCTCAGGTATGTATATTTGATGCACACATTTCATGCATAGTCTTCAAGTTTTGGTTGGGTGCATGTCACGAGGAAAGATTACGTTACATTACAAATCCTTCCACTGATAATGTCACAAATTATCTAAAAGGAGGAAAATCAATTAAGGAAATGTGTTATGCCATAGCAGTTTAAAAAAAAAAGAAAGAAGAGGCTCCAGTGGATGAAGCTCGTGTTAAAAGAGCTGGTTTATATGGCACTGCATAATCCACTGATGATAAATAAAACCTCTAATTACAGTAGAAGCACACTCTTTTTGAACCTGTGTTGTCTTTCCTAGATATTTCAGCACAGACCTACTTTTCAATGGAAGAATCAAACTTCATTACTTCCTCGAAGGCCATATCATAAATATAGACAGATAGTCTTTAACCTTGCTTAGCTGGACATTTCCTGAGGACAGGAGGGCTCTGCAGAGGGATCTGCACAGTCTGGATCCATGGGCCAAGGCCAGTGGTGTGAGGTTCAACAAGGCCCAGGGCTGGGTCCTGCCCTTGGGCCACAACAGCCCCAGGCAGTGCCACAGGCTGGGGCAGAGGGGCTGCAAAGCTGCCCACATGAAAAGGAGCTGGGGGTGCCGGTGACAGTGACTGAACATGAGCCAGGGTGTGCCCAGGTGGCCAAGAAGGCCAATGGCATCCTGGCCTGGATCACAATGGTGTGGCCAGCAGGAGCAGGGCAGGAATTTCCCACTCAGCACTCAGTTGTGATTAATAAAACACAACTTGAATTGCATATTGTTTTGGTCCCCTCATTTCATGAAAGACACTGTGTTGCTGAAAGGTGTCCAGAGAAAGTCTTCAAAATAGTCCCATGAGGAGCAGCTGAGGGAGCTGGAGTTGTTTAGCCTGGAGAAAAGGAAGCTCAGGAGAACCTTGTCTCTCTCTACATCCTCCTGAAAGGAGTCTGCAGCCAGGTGGGGTTTGGACTTTTGTTTTAGGCAGCAAGTGTCAGGACAAGAAGAAATGGCCTCAGGGTGTATCAGGGGAAGTTTAGCTTGGACATCAGTAAGAATTTCTTCACTGAAAGGGTGGTCAGGCATTGGAATGGACTGTGCAGGGAGGAACAACATTCCTGGAGGTGTTCAAGGAAAAACTGTACATGGCACTTAGTGCCATGGTTTACTTGACAAGGTGGTAATCAGTCAGAGATTGGAGTTGATGACCTTGGAGGCCTTTTTCAACTTAAATGATTCCATGATCTGTTTTTCTTATGTCTGAATGACCAGACATTCTGGAAAATGCCAAGTTTTGCTGGTACAAGTGCATCTGTACTCTAAAAGCTTTTTCAGTAATTATTAGTGTTATCTGTATTGGCAGGGTTTTTATTCTTGTACTGCCATTGTCAGTGGTGGAGGAGAGAAGGACTGTTGCTTGTGCTGAGAAGTTTCTGAAATAAAATCCTTTTTTTGGTATGAAATGAGCTATGTCCATTCATTACAAAAAAGAAAACCAAAACATTTTAAATGTGTCTCTTGCCATTAGCTTGCTGACTGTGTTGTAAAACCATCTGAACCTGCCACTGAATTCTAGTAGGGGTGAAATAGCAAAATGTCTGATTTCAACTAACAGTAAATGTCAGTCCTGTACCTCAACTAATTGTGGAAGAGAGGCTTTTTTACTGTCAGATTTTTCTGCAGATACAGTTAAGGAAAAACATAGCTTTGGCATCTAACTTCTGTTCAGCCAATATTTACAACAAGGCTAGACATCTGTTTGATACTTAATTGGGATCAGCTGGTATTACAGAGCTTTATTCTCAGGGTTACAATAAGTAAACTTGAACAATCAGCTTTTCTTTAGGTATTGAAAGTCCTCTAGCACATATGTAGTGATTGACCCATTTGAAGTAAAAGAACATATTATCTAACAAAAGAGTAATCCTCTTTATTTTATCCCTACAAACCTACTATCTATGTCAGTCATAATTATCCCTGCAGTGTTGCCATGGTATGTCCATCTTTATATGGAATGGGTAGGTCTTGTGAATATGTTTGTATTTCTGCTTTTTAGTTCAGGATTTGAATATTATCAAAGTTTGAATTAAAAAATACGAACTCCACCACAATTTTTTTTTTCTCAAACATTCCCACGTACAATCTCAAATTTTCAACATATAAACATACATTTCTAAAATCTTAAGAATGCAGTCTGGTTTCCAGTCTAAATGTAACTTGAAGAAATACTGTTCAGAAGGAGTTACATTATAATAAATACTATTTGTGTCTCCAGATTAGCAGCTCTTTTTGCAGCGAATCTTCTTTAATAGGATTTTATATTTTAAAAGGCAGTTAAGAATTGGTTTTGCTTTTTTTTTTGAAAGAGATTTCATTAATTACTAAATTAAGATAAATAAATTTATCTCCCTTTTGTCAGCTGTTCTAAGGCTCTTGCTTTCTTGGTGTCAGAGGCTAGATTTTCTTTTTATTAAGATCTGATATAAAGTGAATAAAAATATATCAAATAAACAGTAATGTTCTTTTTGTATTGCATGGTTCAAGCTATTTAACTGGAACTGCTCCTTTTGTATTTTCTCCTCACTTCTTCTCTAGTACCATATTATTTTGCAGGTATCTTACAAATTCAAGGCAACTCTAGTGTTGCTAACCAGAAAAACACTAGCAAAAGCAACAGTGTGTCATTTTATGATCTGATAATTTGGTCCCCCTTACTATTTTTGTGATAAATTCTGCCTTTGCTACCTGTAGATGTGGCAATCTGTTAATGTCCTTGCAGAACTGCTTGGACCCTCCCTAAGTTTTCTACAGTTATAAGATAGGAAAACAGCAAAAGCAGTGGACCTTATTCTGCATACTGTCTTTGATCATAATTCCTAATGAGTTGAAGAGGGGAATAAAAATCAACTGGAGTGACTTGGCTTTTTTTTTTTTTTTCTGTCTGAACAAGGTTCTTAAAGAATTTTTATTGTACACCCAATAAAATGAGCTAATGATAAAGGCATTTCAATAATTTTTTCTTAGAACTCTGGAAACAAACAGCTGAGTATGAGGGTGGCCAGGGTTCAACAATTACTTTAATATAGCAAATTTTTCTTTCTCTTTTATTTCCCCATTTTTTCATACTGCTTCTTAATTTCATTGCTTGGCGAATTAAAAAAAAATAGTACCACAACCAAGAAATATCTCAAACTGTATTTTTGAACCATGTAATTAAAATTTTTAGGAATCCTATATGTTTTAGTTTTTAAAAAATGAATAAATATTCAGAATAATACAATAATTCCACTACATATCCTCCAAGTTATATACTTCATACAGCAGAAACCGTCTGTTATTTTCAGAGTTTGGTGACAGTCTTGGGGACCAAAATGAAAACTTAGCAGCTTCATTATGAATTTGAAAATTTCTTTTTAAACATACATAAGATCATTCTTGTGTTTCACATTCATCTACTTTTGTATTAGCAGTAGTTATTTAATGATCAATAAAGTGTTAGACCCCTTTCACAGATAACATTATGGGAATACACTGTTGAAGCAGGGTAAGTAAAGTGAAGCTGGAGTGGAAGAAGTACGCCCTCCAGCATTTTGCCACTCTTGTTAAAATTTGCTGTGTAACTGTCTTCACAGGTAGCTCATTAGAATGCGATAATTAAGAATATATTCAGTCTTGGAACCTCTCAGTGTAGGTATTCTAGATGGAGTGTGGCTCTTCTCTTAAGCATAATCTCTACCTAAACTCCTTGCAGTCTCCCTAGGCTTTTGGCTTGGTGCCTTCACTCAGTTTTGGAAGTGCATTTATTTTCAGAACAAGCTAAGTGGCTGCATGTAGCTGTTGTTAGATACAACTGTTGAGAAATAACTCCAGAAGAAAAGCCCAGTTGGGCAAACAAAGGAAATGTTATCTGCCACATTGTGCAGTATTTGTGGTATGTGTTTACTGCAGAAATTGCACTCAGTGCATTTTCGTGTGTGACATTGAGCTAGCGAGCAAGTTAAATGATAGCCAACTTCTGCCTTCAACTGCAGTTTGGAATTAAACAAGGAAATTCATTACCATTTCCAAGAAATCATTGATATTTGAATTATGCAAGAGTACAAGCCTCTGTCGGAAATTGTAACCAAATTGTCTTTCATCAGACTTTTGGTTTGCAAGTGGTAGAGGAATGTTAAATCGCACTTAAACAAAAAACTGATCTGCCTTATTATAAATTCTCTACTGGGGAGTGGAGTTTCTCACTACATTTTAGAAACTTTGCCCTGGACATTGCTGAGTTCAAGCCTAATAAGCATATAACAAATCTCCAGGGGAGGGGAAAAAAAAAAGCAGTTTACTGTAACTAAGAAATCATGCTTCATACATTAGATCTAATTGTAACACTGAGTAAATGGCAGAGAAGAAATGAACTTTGAAATTAGAACTGGACATCAGTAAAAAAACTCTGTGAAAGGTGTAGTGGGACTGTGGAAGAAATTAATTGAAAACCTAGAGACTTTTGAAAAAAATAATCTTTATGCAATAGTAACAACTTGAGTAAAAGGAAAAAAACAAGTTTTGAAATCAGAGCTGAAGTTCTAATATCGTTGTTTGTGAGTGCACTAGATAGTAATTCAAAACCTAGATAATTATTTGCCACCACATTCCAGAAAATTAACTATTCTAGCTTGATCTCTCTTGCTGGACTAACTTACGGAGAGAAAAAAGATTTTGTAACATCAAGGGCCCATGGTATTCAAATTCTGTGATCTGTAGCCTTATATTACAAAGAGTCATCTTAAAGTTGCAGTGCAGAGTGAACAGAACTTGGCACAACTGTCCTATTACAACAAATTCTGAGGTCAGATTCAGCGGAAGAATTAAAAAAGCATCTGCTCCCCTCACCTTTGTGTTCAATGCTACCCAGGTCTGTTAGGTTGGGCAGACCTATCTCTTTATGTGATCTTAAGACAGTCTACTGACCATCTTTCTGCATCTTCAACTACTAATATATTTTTAAAATACTACTCTTTGGCAGATGTTTGTAGCATTATTCATTGACTGCTAGGAATGGGTTGACTCAGTATGAGTTTTGCACAGCTTTCAGCAGCAAGACCAAAGGGGAAATTGTGGTTTGGGGAGAGAGGGAGTGAAAAGACTTTCATTCTGTATATTTCAAAATCATTCTTTTGTAATGTCTTCAAAGTAGATTGGCAGACTCATTTGAAAGTTAATCTCATTTGGAATGCCTTAAACGAGAAATACTCTTATTAATACTTTTTTTTTTTAAATAAACTGGTAAAGCATCCTGAAATTTTGAATTAATTGTTCTATCAACACTTCAGGAAAAATGTGAGAAAATAAAGTTCTATAATACTAAAATTTTTTTCCTGGGTGCTTGGTACCAGAAACACTAAATGACATCTGTGAATGGCAATGGCTTCAACCAATGTAGATTCTGAAAGGTTCAGCTAATAAAAAGTGTATCCTGAGGTACTTCTTAATGCTTGTGCAAGATGGGTCTCTTCTGGCTTGAATGTACTTTGTGTTGGCATCCAAAGAGCTCCTCTGCCTTCAGCTGTTCCTCTTGGTATTCCTTCCACATGCTTTGGAACTCTGTTATTATTCAGATTTTGCATTTTCCAGAATTCTGGTAGAATTTAAGCTTTCATAGAATATTTTACCAGGTTAATACTTTGCTATTCTTGTCTTACACTTTGTTCTGTTACTGTTTATACTTGCACCACCGATGTTTTGTTTTTTCTCACACTAGAAGACATTTCAGTTAAAAACCGTGACTTTTACATGTAGCTGTAGCATTCTGACATCATTTGTTTCCAATCAGGCGAGAATGAAATCCTGGAAACTCTATACAACATTGCAAGCAAGAACGAGATCTGGCGGTCCTACATAGGAATGGGTTATTACAACTGCTCAGTGCCTCAGCCCATCGCCCGCAACTTGTTGGAGAATGCAGGATGGTAATGTACCACATTTTATTGTTAAATGTATATGTATAAGTACACATTTGTCCCACAAACCTATATATATTTTTTTTTTTGCTATGGCTTTTATATTCTTGGTAATGATGTGTATCCTACTTTGTAGCAACTGTGTAATTCGTGCTAAAGCTAGAAATTTAGAAGATGCTGTTTTCTGCCACTGGTTTTGTGACTTCTATTTACAGCTCCTATACATGATGAACTTATACAAGATTACCTGTTTGCTTTAAGGAAGTAATCAGACTTATCTCCTAAACAAAAGTAATTATTTCCTAACTTCTGCCTAAATCAAAACCTCCCTCTTCCACTGGTGTACACAATTTGGGTGGAGGTAGTTAAATACTGTGCAACACTATGATCATGATTTCCTGATGAGGAACTAAGAAACTGATAAGGAAGTGGAAAATTCTAAAGGCTATTCTCTTAGTACTTAATTCTTGATCTTTTTTAAACCTGAGACCTTCAAGGGTTTGAATGTTTTTTCATAAAGTGTGTTCTTATCTTGTCTGATCAAGTAATTCTCTGGTGAACAGCAGTGATATTCAACTATCATAATATGATAACTCATTTATGTATACAATTTATTGTACTTGGTTCTGATCATCCATTGAACATTTCAGTTTCTAATGAACTGTAACTCAGAAATGATGCAACAGAAAAATGTGGAGTCTCACTTTACAACAGACTGAATGTCTCTGCTACCCTGCATTTTCTCATTTAATTTGCAAGTTCCCCCACCACTAGTCACTAAGATCCTTCTTTTAGACTGTTTTAAAATGTTAACTGTTTTCTTTATTACTGGGTAATTTTTATTTCAGTAAAATCAATACTTAAAGTTTTTATATATATTAGAAGAAGCCCAAACAACAAAAAAGCCCCACAACCAACCAAAGGATCACATTACTCAAAGCAAAAGGTCATTGTTACTTAGATATTATGTGTTTTTTATTCTTTGGGTCTCTTATCTGTAGACCTCTAAGTCTTATTTATTCTTAGATTTGTTGGCTGTATTTGCATCACTGGTGGAAACGTTGCACTGTTTGAAGTCAAGCAATCTATGAAATACATTTATGCAAAGTATTATCTGTCCTTATCCTCATTCACTTTTGCAACATACGCAATCTAAATATTTCAGTACAGTACCAGGAAGTAAATTATCAGTAGATAAGGCAAAACCAAGAATAGTTAGAACATAAGTGGAACAGAATGAACTGCAGACTTTTCAATCTTAAAAAAAATATATAGTGTCAATGAAACAACAGAGAGAGTCTGCCCAGAAATTTGATGTTGTACTGTCCAGTGAGGTCAAACTTGATGGCTAAAAGCTAAACTATTAGATGGGTGAAGTGAAGGCAAATATGTTTGCTGGAGAAAAATCTGTGTGTGTGAACGTGTGCTAAATCAACTACACAGGGTTTATGTAAGCTGGTTAAGAAATTAACTTCTATTTACAACTTCTGCGTGTGTAACACTTTCCATGCTGACACACTTCATATGGCAGCTCCAAGGGAAATACTGCAAGCTCAGGCTTACTGCTTCTGATCTATTTTGTCTCCCTTATTTAACTTGTGTTTGTTTTGCTTGGCATTTCTTAGAGCTACTAAAAGTCTCCCAAGGTTCAACTTACTCGCTTCCTTTGCCCTCAGACATTAAATATGTAAGAATACAAGCCTGTACCAAGGATGCCCGCAGTCTTCACATCTCTAGTGTAAATTATTAAACTTGTTAGTTAGTAACACTCAGAATGTAATGAAAGCATTATATTCTGAAAATAACTACATACTGTGCAATAATGACTTCTAGAGAGTTTGCTTTTAAATGACTTTAAAAAAGTCACTTACCATGAAGTATAGATTCAGGCAGAACACAATGCAGATTATAGCCAGATATTTTATTTGAAGAAATTGTGGAGAAGCAGAATAAATTAAAATATACAGATGCTTAGAAAATGCCCAAAAACCCTTTAAAAAAAGTATTTAACCAAGTGTTAATGAAAGGTGTCTTTGTTTGTAGAACTGTTAAGCTTCATACGTTATCGTTTGTGGCAGTATTGGAATTCAAGATTTTTTGGTTGATTTTTTTCTCCATCTTTCTGAAATTTGTTTTAGTTCAACTGTGTTCAACTTTCAAAGCCATGCCATCAAAATAATGAGGCTTCATTCATTCAGTTTTGTAATATTGTGTACTTTCCTTACTATGTGGGGCAGCACTTCTCTAATGCATTTCAATTTATCTCAGTGTTTTTATTCTTATTAGTCTAATTCTAGTTCCTTCCACAAGTTAAAATACAAGAAATGGCCCTTAGATGAGATAAAATGAGAAAGTTGTAAAAATTTAGGTACAGAGGAATTTCTTCTACCAGTCAAGAAAATGCATTGCTCAGGCAAATGCATTTGGAATAATCCCTTTTTTTGGTGAGAACTGAGTGGGCAGAGGTACCATAGAGAAAATTGTATGACCATACAGTCAGTTTTCCCAGATTGAAAGTTTGTCTGGCAAACTGACTACTGGATTTAGCTGGTATGGAGGAAAAAAACCAAAAGCAACAACCTACTATTGGGATTAGCAAAGTTGCATGCAGCCCAGGACACTGTCTCACTTGTGAGCTGTGCAGTCATATGGTGATAATTAGTTTAGTGCTAGAACTGGACAAAAATGAGAAGAAAAAGACAGTTTTTGGGAAAATCATTGATATTTGTGTACTCAATACATAGCCATTGCTTTCTGTTACTGTACTGAATGGTGCAGGTGACTAATTCAAGCAGATGTTTCATTTAATTAGACATTAGTAAATACTTTAGTGTTACATATTACACTTTAAGTTCACATATTAAGGGTAACCTTCTAGCTCTTGCATTCTCTTCAGGACCTTTTTCCTGCTTTCCCTCTCACATTAATATTTTGTTGCTCCTCTCATCTTTCTCGATACCAAGTTCTCCAGCTTGTTTTTTAAAAAACTTTGGGTTTTGCCTTCTATTGAGTTTACATGACTTGGGCTTCCAAATACTGGAGTCTTTCTGGGAAGCGTATACCTTCACGTAATTTTTCAAAAGTCTAAGGCTTACTACTGCCCTTTTAGGGAAACAAGCTGCTGTTTTCTTCCATCACTAGAAAAGAGGCCACAAGGGTTTGCACGACCACTTGTTCTGTCTGCTTCTCTAAATTCAGCCTGGCATGAAGTCTGTCCTGAGCTACTGTGTAATCCAGTGCCCAAATTTCCAGCAGTGAGAGGAGAGTCTGACCTCTGTTTTTGCCTTTCATCCCTGGACCCCTGCTGCTTTGTTTTCTGGACTGTTATAATAGAGTGTTTCCCTTGGATTCTTGTGTTTTTGAAGGAGTTGCTTATATTGCCACTACCGTTTCATTGCCAAATGACTACAGATAAAAGTTATATCAGTCTAATTTCCCTCCACTAACATACATGGAAACTCTAATTTCACATGAAGTTGCTTACTTCTGAGCTTGATTCTGTGAAACAGCAAGTGCCTTTCCTCCTCAAAGGGTGGAGAAGATTTGTCAAGTAAAGAACTTCAGAAACAGTACTGAAAAATCATGGCAATACTATGGAATATGATTGAACAAAACATTCTCCCCTAAATATTGTGACTTTATTTAATTCTTCCACACTCAGCATCTACTTACTCTGTTCCTTCTCCATAATGCCCTCACACCTCTGTTTTAGATGTAATTTCTCTTTTCAAAATGGAGAAACAGAATTCTTGTCCTGTAAAAAGCCAAATCAAGACCAGAAGATAAAAATTACATCTAAAAATAACTGTACTCTAATGAATTTCCATATTAATGAATTACACTTTACTATGTATTTTATCTGTTATACAGTTTAGTTATATATTGCCATCATTTTGTTACACATTAAATATCATAGACCCAAACTCAAGTATTTTTTCTTACAGGGTCACCCAGTACACTCCTTACCAGCCTGAGGTGTCCCAGGGCAGGCTGGAGAGCCTCCTAAATTACCAGACTATGGTGTGTGATATCACAGGAATGGATGTGGCTAACGCATCTTTGCTGGATGAAGGGACAGCTGCTGCAGAAGCCATGCAATTATGTCACAGGTACTGTGTTTAAATGTATGGTTAAATCACAGCAGGAAATAATTTTGCAATTTGAAGGCATCTATCCATGTGTAGGCAAGGGATTGAAGTCTAGTATGGCTCTCTTACTGTGAGCAGATCACTGAACAACTAGAGGCCATGTTGCCATGCCCCCACAGAAGTCCCTAGTGTGGATGTAAATGTTTAACTCAGACATTTAAAGCCTTCAGAAAACCAAGGACCTAGAGAAAGAACGGGAGAAATTCTAGAGTGAGTAAGACTTACCCTTCCTGGAGAAGAGTCAGGCAAGAGAATACTGAAGCAAACTGGACTTACACAGGTCCTGATGTGCTGCACCTGTGGCTTCTGAGGGAGCCTCCTGATGCCAATGTGAGGCCATCCTTGATTGTCTCTGAACAAGCAGAGTGGCTGGGAGAGGTGCCTTAGCAGCAGAGCAAAGCAAATGACACTTCTGTCTCCAGGAAGGGCAGGAATGAAGATGCAGGGAGCTACCAGCCAGTCAGCCTCACCTTGATCCCTCAGTGATGATGGAACAGCTGCTAGCCCTGGAAACCACTTCAGACATACATGGAGGGGATAAGGAGTATGAGCATGAATTAACACAGGGGGAGGTCATGTTTGACTGAATTGATGACTTCCTACAGTTGAGTGACTGGCTTGTGTGGGGACAGCATGGATATCCCTTAAATCTCTGCAGAGAACCCAAAAATGATGGGCTGGATGGGGTGTGAGTGAGATAGATGGAAAACCCAGCCCGGGGGGTGCTGGTCAGGGACATGAACCCTAGGTGGAGGTCAGTTATTATGAACAGGCAACACAGGGTCCAGTGATCGGTGTGATGGGGCAGGATATATCCTCAGCTTGCTGATGATGCAAAACTTGGAGGATCAGCTGATGGAGCAGTGAGCCATGGTGCCTTCCAGAGGGACTTGGACAGCCTGGAGAAAGTGAGCTGACAGGAACCTTGTGAAGGTCAAAAAGGGGAAGTGCAAAGACCTGCATCTGAGGGAGAAGCAACATCAGGCATATGGGGTACATGGTGGGGGCTGGCAGGCTGGAAAGCAGCTTTGCTGAAATGGCCTTTGGGGGCTTGCGATGTCACCAGATTTAACACAATTCAGCAGTGAGTACTAATTTGTGGCCAACAGGCCAATAATCTCCTGGGCTGCAGAGGAAGGAGGAGTTCTGCCAGGAGGCCAGGGAGGGATCCCTCCCTCTCACCCTGGTGGGTCCACATCCCATCTGCTGTGCCCACCTCTTGGCTGTCCAGCACAACAGGGACATGGACATACTGGAAGGGATCCAGTTGCCCCTCCTAGGGCACCAGCCCGGCTACCTGCACACAGACACACTCCTGCTCCTACTGATACCACCACACACAAAGGCCCCTTTTAGTTGATGTGCTGCTCCAAGTGCTGGCACTCAGTCTGGTCAACTCACTTCAGCTGCTGCGCTATGGAAATGTGGATCCTTCGTGGTCTGGCTCCAGGTAGTACTCAGACACACACACACACCACACAGAGAATACGGAAAAGAATCAGCAAGGCATTTAATAAGAAGAGAGAATAGATTTCATTACTTAGGTGAAAGAACTTCAGCAACCAACTATTTATATGTGACTGTTCCAGTTTACCCTCTTGCTCCCCTGTTTTGCTACACTTGTTGCTCACAGAATCACTTAGCTGTATTATTTTCCTCCTAAACCTCTCATAATAATACATGTTTGCAATCCCCAAATGCTCTTCTCTTGCATCCCATAATACCTACTTGCCAAGTGGGGGGTGGCACCCAGACTATATGCCTGTTCGGGTTAATTAAATAATTAGAGTTCCAACCTGCCTGGTGGCCTCTGCTCCTCTGCACTTGTGGAGATGGAACTCTGTTGGGCTTATTTTCCTGGGGAAGGCCCTAAGAGCAGCAGGAATAGGGTGTTACTTTGATGCCAAAATGATTTTTTCCTTTTCTTTTCTATCCCTTTTACACAGTTCTCTGTATCCACAAGTATTAGCATGCATACTTGTAACCCTTCGTTTAGTTTGGTGCTTAGTGTTTTGTAAGTGTTTTGCAGGCCCTGAGACTAAACACCCCAGAACTGCAGAGCCAGGGAGACCAAACATTCCTACTGTCTCAGGAAGCCAAGGTCCCCTAGCAGGACAGATTCTGTAAGCTAGAGATTAGCCCACCCCAGCCCCTATTTGGCCCCCTTGTTAGATATGCTGATGTGTAAAATCTGTAACTTGTGTATGTGATTGATGGGGTGTGTGCATTTTGCCACACTGTCACCTGGGTGAAGTGGATGCATCCAACAGGATCCTGATGAAAATACTGAGGTAAAGACCCCAGCCCTCTAACCGTGTCTAGCTTCATTTTCTTAACACCAGGAAAAAGGCTCCCCCACCTGCCATCAATTTAGGCTCCCCCACCTGCCACTGCCTCTCTGCAGGCACAATCTAACAGATTGTGGCCTGAGTCTCTTGCGTCCATGAAAGTTGAAGATGTGCATTATCTTTTTCCATCAGTGATTGAAAGAAGCTTTAAAAAATGGTGGAGTACATAATTCTAGGTTGCTAGAAGTGAAACTGTTACTGGTATATTGAAATCTACTTTCATGGATGCCCGTTGTAGGGCCATGTGAAAGGGATCTGCAAATAAAACAAAATATGAGAGTTGATTGAAGGTCACTGCAGAACTGTGTATCAGGAAGGTGATTACACAGTAGAGACTGTGTAATCCTAGTTTTTTATGTGAAAAAATAATTTTCTAACTACTCAGTTGTTCAAAGCCTCACTGTGACATAAAATTGTGCGTACCAGAGAAAACTATGGAATTGTCCTACCAGATTCATAGAATGATTTGGGTTGGAGGGGATATTAAAGATTGTCTAGCTCTATCCCCACTGCTGTGGCCAGGGACCCATCTTCTTCATCTCACTTTACCTACTTGAATGACTCATGCTTTTTTATCCAGGACAACATTGAAAAATCTCTATTAAAGACCACAGTTGTATTCCTTTTAAAAAGTATGTGTTTGTGGAGCCATTCCCATGTCTTTTGAAATTAACTCCCTGTTCTATTTCATAATATTTTTAGATTTTTATCATGTATGAGTCTCATTTGAGTCTGAAATGAATTTTCTTAATGTAAATGTGCCGGAAACATCATTCAATCTTACACTTATTCTGGTTATAATGACCAATATTTTCAGCCGCCTTTTTACCCTCACTTCTAGAAAATACTCTAATTTTATTGCCATGGAAAACAATATATTACTGATATGCAAGTTTTCTTTTTCTTTTTTTTAACAGACACAACAAAAGGAGAAAATTCTATGTGGATGCCCGATGCCACCCTCAAACTATAGCAGTGGTCCAAACTAGGGCAAAGTAATGTTTTCCTCCATTTTCTATCATATCTTTTCCCTTACACCGAATCTTTTTCAATCTCTGCCTTTTTGCCTAACCTTTCTGGCCTGTGTTTTTTTTTGTAAACTAAAAGCAGAATTCTGTTATAATTTGGCATTGCTTCTAGTTCAAATACAACTGCAAAGAAATTATAACTGTTTGAAAATAGTCTAAATATATGACGAAAAGAAAATATTTAATTTTTCCTTTAATTTGTTGCAGAAATATATACATTTCATTGTTGAATTCAGTCTGGTCTCTTTTTTTCTTTTACTAGGAAGCAAGTATCTTAAGCATTCTCTATTTGCTTTGCTCTGTATTTCTGATGATGATACCAAATGCAATTCTTCAGTACTACAGACTATGACATGAAACTTTCTCAATATTTAGTGCTGCAAAGCACATTGAACTCTCTGTGTGTTAAAAAAAGAGTCATATATGAGTCCATGGAAGCATCTTATTAACTGTCACTCCAAGGTTTGAATATTTTGCCTTCTGCCTGTTTTTGTTTCCAGTTATACAGGTGTTATTACTGAGCTCAAATTACCCCATGAGATGGATTTCAGTGGAAAGGATGTCAGTGGAGTGTTATTTCAGTATCCAGACACTGAAGGGAAGATAGAAGACTTCTCTGAACTTGTTGAAAGAGCTCATCAGAATGGGGTAAAGTAAATTTTATTGGGGCACAGATACCAATCTGATGCATCAAACAGCCATATCCATAGAAACCAAGTGTTAATGAGATACCATCTCAGCTACATGCAATTGATAACCATTACAACCACTACACTTCAGCTCCATGCACGTGATTTGGAGCTAAACTTTAAAACCTAGCTTTAAACTAGATTTAAAGACTTAAATTTAGTTTTTGAAACTGAATTAAAACCTTAGCTCCCATGTAAACACCATTCCTTCAGAAGAGAGCCTGACTGCTTTGTGCATTTCTTTTCTCAGACTCTTGCCTGCTGTGCCACTGACCTTCTGGCCCTCTGTATTCTGAAGCCTCCTGGAGAGTTTGGGGTAGATGTTGTCCTGGGTAACTCCCAGAGGTTTGGTGTCCCGCTCTGCTATGGGGGACCCCACGCAGCATTTTTTGCTGTCAAGGAAAATCTAGTGAGGATGATGCCGGGCAGAATGGTGGGTGTCACAAGGTAAGGGCTCCCTCTGCCATAAAGTGAAGATTGTAGACATAGAGTCATAGAATCCTTAAGGTTGGAAAGGACCTTCAGGTCCACCTGTCAACCTACCACAATGTTTATCACTAAACTCTGTTTTCTAGTGCCATATCCACTCATTTTTTGAATATTTTCAGGGATGGTGATGCTATCGCTTCTCTGGGCAACCTGTTCCAATGCTTTGGAACCCTTTCTTTGAAAATCTTTTATCTGATATCCAATCTAAAATTTCCCCTCAGGGACCCTAGTAATACATAAGCAACCATGAAACACCACACTATGACAATGTTGTGCAGCCTTTATGAATAACAGCTGACCATGGTGTTGTACCAAGCACCCTTTTTTCTTGAAAACTGTGAGAATAAAAATTTCCTTCAGTTTTGAGGAAGCAAGCTTCAAGAATTCCATTTGTGTTGAACTGTTTGTGGTGCTTATGGCATTGTGGGATGAAGAGATAAGCAAAAGCAGAGTGGATTCATTGTGATGGCAGGGGGCTTTGCAAGCTAACTCACCCCACTTATCCTGTACTGTTAGACCTTATTCTCTATCATTCAATCTTACAAAACATAAATGGAAAGTTGAAAAGTCAGTGAACCTCCAGAATAATCTAGAGGGACTCAATCTAGTTCAAATTTTTTAAATAAAGCAGAGAAGTAGTGGGCAAAATCTGCTTCTAATAGCTGCTGATGTACTGTGTATTTTGACAAGATGTTTAACTAATAATAATTGAAATACAAAGTAATTGTCACTAGGAAGACTGCATATCTTTGGCTCACCAGCTATCCAGAAGTATTTCAGTAACCAAAATAACTAACACATTTACAGTTATCAATAGGCTTAATAATATATAACTTATATTATTATTCAGTTAAAATAGCTGCAAGAATCTGTATCGTTTTAAGGCAAATACCAATTTTTTCTATAATATGCTTAGAATTTTCACTTTGTGCCCAGACCAGCCATGTTATAAACAGAAATCTAGAGGTGCTTTAGTCTTGCTCTGTTTGGTATTGCAACTGTCCTGACTTAGGCTTTGGTCTCTCCAGCACCCTTCTGTCTCTGAGGACAGATAACTAGTTTTAGGTTAGCATGCATAAAACCCTGTGTCGTAAATACCTGTAATTTTACAGTAACACAAGCAACATTTTCCCTTGTGACCTAGAGACGCGAGTGGAAAGGAAGTGTACCGGCTTGCTTTGCAAACACGAGAGCAGCATATCAGGAGGGATAAAGCTACCAGCAACATCTGCACAGCACAGGTAACTTAGGCTTTATTTTCAGTGCTAGAAAGGAACAAGTTGAACAATGAGTTATTTTAGTAGAAAAATGAAGGACATAGAAATATTCTGGTCTTTGTTCATTTGTTTTGAGTCTCTTGAAAAGTGGGTCTACTTGAAATGAGAGTTTTACTATGTGTTTTCTTACTGCAGTCCTGAATTCTTGCAGTGCCATGAATCTGTCTGTCTTGCAGCATGAACATCACTGAGTGGTGCTGAGTTTGTTAAAAACAAGATAGAGCTCTTAATAGAATAGGAGGGAATTCCAATGGTCTGAAATTTGCAACTCAAGGCAGAAGAAATAAATTTTTAAATTGTAAAACTAAATATTCAAATTGCCACGACTTATATTATTGTCTTTGTGATTTGATGCAAAAATGTTGCATCACCAAAGAGATATCTTTACAGGAAAATACCATGATTAAGTAAGTATCCAAAATAGTTACCTTCAGCATACCTCCACAGACCTCCAGCCAGACAGGGTCCTAACTCTTTTTGCTCCCATCACTGCCTTCCTCCTGCTCTTTGTGTTGTGTCAGATTTTGAGGAGAGATTATTATTATTGACACAAGTTTAATTACTTAGTATTCAGGATATACTTTATATGTACTGATGCTAAACAGCTCCTGTGAGATTAGCTTAACTTTGAGGTTTTCAAACCTCTTTGTTGCAGTAGTTGAATTCAAGTCCATGTTAATTGCTAAAGCAGTTACATTTCAAACAACATAGAGTTCATAATCAGTGCTTAGCATTTCATAAATGTATTTTGCCTTTCCCTCCTTTTATTTGGTAGGCAATACATAATTAGCTATAACATCAGCTGAGGATATGTGGTTGTCTATGGGTGGTAAAGAAACATTCTACTAAACTATGAAATAGTCTTTGTTAGCAATAACAATGTCCTAAACTGTATTTGGATCCTAGGCTCTTCTGGCTAATATGTCAGCCATGTTTGGCATATACCATGGGTCTGATGGACTAAGGCATATTGCACAACGAGTACACAATGCTACTCTAATCTTGGCTGAAGGTGCGTACTTAATGCTTACAGAAACTGTTCTAACATCCTTACACCTTAAATTATATATCTTAAATAAACTGGCAGGGCAGAGGCAGGGGTGTGCATCTGATGTGGGCTCTCTCAACCTGAGAGAGGCTGTTTTAATACAAAGTTCACAGCTGGTGTTTTTTGTGTGGTTCTGGTAATGGCATCCAAGAATTAGGTGTCTGTCTGATGAGAACTCACAGGCATTACTTCTGTTTCCTTGGAAAATAAGTATACAGAGTGAGTCTCTAGGCGATACTGTTGAAATGCTGTTTGCCAGCAACTGCTTCTTTTGGTGGACCTTCCTAGTTTATACACAGAAATCTGCACAGAGTGTTAATGGCATAGCAAAGGAAGGTAATAAATGATAGTAAAGCAATAGAAACTTTTCAGTTAAATTGGGTGTAGTATCATACCTGCTACAAACATTGAAATCCCAAACCCTAACAGCTGAAGGAAAGCACAGAATCTGTAGCAGAAAATAATGATTGCATCTGTACTATGTGGCCTGGTAGGGGTTTTTTTTTAACTGATATGACTACCCCTGCTGTCAGAAAGAGCTATACAGAATTGGAATGTTTGGAACTAAGGGATCATTGTAAGAAAAAACATATTTTATTTGCCAGTTTAGCTGGAAGACCTCTTGTTACTGCAAACCCCCCTAAGACTCTAAACTTTGTTATGGCAAGCTCTGTGACAGTTATTGTCCATTATATATCTTTCCAGTCTTATTATTTTTTCCTTATTACATTCATATACCAATTCTGCTGCTGTACATATGACAGATTTGATGTATCTGAATGACCTTCCCTAGACTCAATCTGCACTATTACTTAGGTTTGAATCTGATTTAGTTGCATTTCATACACAGTGGCATTCCACAAAAAAGATGGGGATTTTGCTGCTCTTTACACAAGCAGGGTATTTTGCTTTATTATGTAAAAGCATTTACTTGCGAGACAGATAATATTGTTCTGCAACTACCACCTGAGCAAGCAATAGAGTGTGCATATAATAGCATTAACTTACTGTTTTTTATAGGTCTCAGGAGAGCTGGTCATAAACTACATCATGATCTGTTCTTTGATACCTTGACGGTCACGTGTGGATGCCCAGTCAAAGAGGTTTTGGACAGGGCAGCTCTTAGAAAGATAAATTTTCGGGTGTATAGTGATGGCAGAGTAAGCAATTTTCTAAACCTTTGATAAATGCAGAAATTTTGTAGTATGACTTTTTCTTCATTAAATTTCTAACCATTACCTGTGCTAAACAGGACAAAATTATTCAAGGTCTTGTAATTTGCTCAGATATATCAGGCAATTATAAAGATAATATAAAGAGTTAGTTTTTTAAGTGACACATTGAACTTCCAGAAATAATGACTGTGTTATCATTTTATGCCTATTAAAAGGATCATCTAATTTTTTCATGTGCCTCTAAAGGATAGAGTGGAGAGACTCTAACATGTAATTAAATACAAGCTGAATCCAGAATTCAGGTCCTGTGGCAGTCTTTGAAGGCAGACTGAAATCTAAACCACATTTTGATGGCACTAAGGAGTCTTCACAAAGTGTAGTATGTTCTATAAATTGGAATGGAGGGAAGGGATGTCACAGGAAAATGGTCAATTTTCCTATTAAGTAGAAAACACTTAGAAACTTTAGAAAAGGGTTCATGAATCTCAAAGTTTCTGAGCCATCTGGCTTGGATGGTTTAGGAGAGTAAAGGAAAAAATGGAAAAGGTTATGTAAATAAATTTGTATATCATAAATACCTGTAAATATGTATTTACATGTTGGGGAGACAGATTTTTTTTTCCTCTTGTGTTTCTGGAAACATTGACCAAAACAAATGTACTATGTCTCTAGAATAAACAGGTTTGAGTAATTACTGCTGCTTTTATTCATAGCTTGGAATATCACTTGACGAAACTGTAAATGAGAAAGATCTAGATGACATATTATGGATTTTTGGTTGCGAGTCTTCTTCTGTAAGTACATAATCGGTTATGTGGATTAAATTATCTGAATGTTTCCAGAGTTTAATGAAAACCAAAACGGATCATCTTCTGTAGGTGTCTATATGATGATCATTTGTTAAATATTAAGAATTTCAAATTCTCTTTTAAATAAAGAGGCAGTGCTAAATAAGGGGTTTATATAATGCCATTTTCTGATTGTGACGCTTAATTATTTCTGTCAGCTTGGACACCTTGCATTTAGGCTATTATTTCTTTTGTGGTGGTTAGGACATGGGACCAGTTATTTCTTTCCTACTGGAATTTCTGTTGCATGTCATTAGCATTTAGCAGCAATACCTACAAGATGGGGACAACTGAGAAATCTGTACCCAGTTTTAATATAATGCTGTTGTCATGCTAGGTATATACAGATACATATGGTATTAAAGGTGAGGGGTTTCACCTTAAAAACTGATAAAACCTGAGGTAAACTGATAAAACCTGGTAGCATAAGCTATTTCTAATAGAAGCTGACTAGAGGAAAATAAATTTCCATGAAAATATTTGACTCCTTATTTCTTTTTGTCAAAGGAGCTAATTGCTGAGAGTATGGGTGAAGAAACCAAAGGCATCCTTAGCACCCCATTTAAGAGAACTTCCAAATTCCTGACACACCAGGTTTTCAACAGGTTTGTGAAACTACTGTATGCTTCCTATTTTTAGTGAATCAGAAATATCTCCTTTCAAAACTAGCCATGGAGTCAGTTGAGGACAGCTTTGTACCTGGATTCACGTGGGGACTCATTACTCTGGAATAAGATATTTAGTAGCATTTTTAGTTATCCCTCTCATTTTAAATGAGCAGAACAATACTCACGACCACTGAGGGAATGTGTTTTTCCATTAATCTGCTGCATTGTTTGACCTGTTATTTGAGGACATGGTATCCTTATATTCCATATCTACTGATAGTGTTACTGAGATAATAATAAGCATTTAAAATCCATGTTGCTATTAGCAAGCTTAAAGTGCCAGTTAGGAAATAACTTCTTAGTATATATCAATAACTATCTTCAGTCTTACCTCTTATTTGGGATTTTTTCCTATGTAGCAGCTGGTATAGCTAATCTGCTTAACACTGTTTTGTGCTCTCCAGCTACCACTCTGAGACAAATATTGTGCGGTACATGAAAAGATTAGAAAACAAAGATATTTCCCTTGTTCACAGCATGATTCCTTTGGTGAGTATTTGCCAAAAAACCCCCAAAAATTATACTCTTACCTACATGTTTATGTATTTCAATAAATACTCATGTGTGTTTGTATTTTTAGGGTTCCTGCACAATGAAGCTCAATAGTTCAGCTGAACTCATGGTAAGTTGCATTAATACTGTCTCACTTGATATCCACATGATTAAACTATCTAGCCAGTGTCATTGTACTGATGTCTTTTTCCTGGTGTTAGGAAAATGAAGCTAGACATGGTTAAAGGGATTGGGGTCTTTACCTCAGTATTTTAATCAGGATCCCGTTTGATGCATCCATTTCTCCCAGGTGACAGAGTTGCAATGCACACCCACCATCAATCACACACACCAGATATAGACTTTACACATCAGCATATCTAACAAGGGGACCCAATAATGGGGCTGGGGTGGGCTAACCTCTGGTTTTCAGAATCTGTCCTGCTGGGAGACCTTGGGTTCCCGAGATAGTAGGAATGTTTGGTCTCCCTGGCTCTGCAGTTCTGGGGTGTTTAGTCTCAGGGCCTGCAAAACACTTACAAAACACTAAACACTAAACTAAGTGAAGGGTTACAAGTATGCATGCTAATACTTGTGGATACAGAGAACTGTGTAAAAGGGATAGAAAAGAAAAGGAAAAAATAATTCCAGCATCAGTAGAGAAGTAAAGGCAGCTCCTGATCTAATACTCCAGCCGAGGAGGCATTTCAGGGGTAGCTAAAGTCACCCTTTCCATTTTCCACTGAGAAAAAGTTCTGAAACACACAAGTAGGACTACAAAAACAGTAGGAGAGTTCTTGAAGACTCCATTTTGAAAAAAATGATGAAAATTTATTGCAATTAGGCATCACAGTCCTGTTCCCTCAAGCAATGTTGCATTACCTAACTTCTGTCTGTTCTACAGCTCTTAACATCAAATCCTCAGAAATACAGGAAGAGTCAGATGGGACTGACAATTCATGCTTCTTTCTCAGTTTGCAATTTTTTAGGATAATCCCCTTTTCCGGCTAAAGAGCCTCAGATACCTTCATTTTTCTAGCTGATAGCAAATGAAGCAGAGTTTTAGCCAGGCTGTTTGATTACCAAATGATTTTTGACTCAGAATGAACTTCCTTTGCTCTCTTCCTGTTGTCTTCTCACTTTCATCTTTCACTAGTTTCCTTTGTCCCCTTTGTCTCACTACTTTAGCTCTCTTCCTTCACTGTTTTATGTATTGTATATTTCCTCTAAGTAAAACTAATACTATTCCAGAGAACTCCTCTCCGTTTACCCTGTGATCCCACAGCTCTATATAAGGGTAGATGAAACTAAGTAGTAGGAGAAATTAAGGATTTTTAAGAATATTCTTAATGTTAAAAAATGGTTACTGGAAATCATGGAATCATTTAGGCTGAAAAACACCCTCTAGATTGAGTCCAGCTCTTAACCTGGCACTGCCGAGTCTGCCATTAAACCACGTTCCTGATCACCATATCTGCATATCTTACGAACACTTCCAGGGGTGTTGACTTCAGAAGTTCTCTAGGGAGGCTGTTCAAATGCTTTTAAACCCTTTCTGTGAATACATTTCCTTTGTATCCAGTCTTACCAGTTATTACCTGGGAAAAGACCTTGCCACAGCCTCTTTTCAAGCAATTGCAGAGAAGTGACAATGTGCCACCTGAGCCTCCTTTTCTCCAGGCTAAACAATCCCAGCTCCCTCAGCTGCTTCTCACAGGACTCGTGCTCCTATGAGCACTCCTTGAGCTCACCTTGGTGAACTTTAACCAGTTTTGTAGCCTTTCTCTGGACATGCTTCAGAACCTCAATTTTTCTTGTGGAAATAGAGGCCCAAAACTGGACACAGGATTTGAGGTGTGGCCTCACCACAGTACTGAGTACAGAGGGGCAATCCCTGCCCTGCTCCTGCTGCCACACCATTGTGATCCAGGCCAGGATGCCATTGGCCTTCTTGGCCACCTGGGCACACCCTGGCTCATGTTCAGTCACTGTCACCAGCACCCCCAGGTCCTTTCCCTGTGGGCAGCTTTGCAGCCCCTCTGCCCCAGCCTGGAGTTCTTTCTGGGGTTGTTGTAACCCAAAGGCACAGAAATTCCAGTAAAAATGTGGTGTCCCACTCTTAAGGGAAAGGCAGCATTCTTTTGCAGATACTTATGGTCAAAAAGGAATGACCAAAACCAGAGGGCTCACAGAAGAAACTTACAGAATTTTATTACTAAATTATACACCTGGCATGGAAATTGGCATGGTATGAATTGGTATGACTAAACCTGTGGTGGTGTTTTTTGAATAAGGGGCAGATTGAAGAGAAGAGAGAGGGGAAATTAGAGAGGTGAGAAAAAGAGTGGAAGGAAGGTGCAAAGAAAAAAAGAAAGAAAGATCACCAGACTTGACTCCAGCACTGATCCAGCTGATGACATGTCCAGGGTCCTGAGGCACATGTGCATTCAGGCTTCTATCTTTTTATAGATAAGTTTTCCTGATCCTGGAGATAAGTTTCTTGCTCTCTATGCAAATTATTATGCATAGTCCATGCACAGTTCTTCTAGACCTTTCTGGAAAAGAGTCAGAGGGCTTTGGGGTCTTGGTGTCAGTGGTCTTGATTCCCCCCACTGGATCAACCTTTGGTCTACGATCCGTGCCCTCTTCTAAACCTCTTTGCTGCACTTGGTCTGTACTGTGTTATGCTGATATCCAGAAGCCAGAACAAGGACTGTTGTCCCAGAAAAGTGCTGTTCTAACTCCATGAGTCCCCCTTCTCCACCTGCATCCTCTTCTTTCTTGCCCACTTACACAGCATGCTCTTATCAACAATCCTTGGCTGGCTCCACAGCTCTCTGTTCATCAGTGTTTGAGACATACGCATTAGACCTTCATCTTCTAGGCCTCTGCACCATCCCATGGCTTAAACATCAACATGCACTTGTGATCCATTGAGAAAGGGAAAAAAAGAGCAAGAGAGAAAACGACAAATGCATTCTATAAGCTACTTCTAAGCTTTGGGGGTAATCTCTTTATAATACCCCAAGACTTTATATGTAATCTGATTATGAAAATAAAAAGCTAAAAGGTTAACATTAGATCAGTTAACATTAGACCTTGTTGAACCTCCCACCACTGGCCTTGGCCTCAGCAATCCAGCCTGAACTGATCCCTCTGCAGAGCCTGCCAAGCCTCCAGCAGATCAACTCACCTGGTGTCTGATACTTAATTCACCACAAAGCAAGACTCCTTCACAGAGTTTAACAGAACAGAGTTGTCTTCAGAGTATTTTGTTACAGCACCCTTAATGTGTTTGTTTGTTTTGTTTTTATAGCCTATTACATGGAGAGAATTTGCCAACATCCACCCTTTTGTTCCTCTGGATCAAGCTCAAGGATATCAGCAGCTTTTCAAGGATTTAGAGAAGGACCTATGTGAGATTACTGGCTATGACAAAATCTCCTTCCAGCCGAATAGGTAGGAATTTTTTTTCTGAGGGTTTACACCTTGGTACATGATTCCAAAAACTTATCTCCAAAGCAAATGTGCAAGCCAAAAGTGGAAGAATTTTCTAAAATCAAATTTTTCTTTTTTGGTTTGTTGGGATTTTTTTTAAACTACGGTATCTTATTTTGCCTCATCTCTTCTGAAAGTTTAAAGACTTGGTCTTTTTAATTCTTTCAATACTTCCTCCTATGAGCTTAAATTTGGAATAGAAATAAGATGTATTTGGAATAGGAATAAGATGTATGACCACCAGGTGTTTAATTGTTGAAAACGGTAGTTACTGCTCCAGGTTTGACTGAAGAATGCCTAAGAGCTGCATGCTCACTGAAATTAATAGAGCAGCATTTAATGAGTACTGCTGCAGCCTCTTTATGTCCATTAGCAGTTTTGATACAAAATGAACAGCAGGAATTTACTCTACACTCAGGCTGCCACTGAAAGACCTTTTATGTTTCCTTGCATACACTTTGCTCTGCATTTCAATATTAGTTTGCCTTTCTGTAATCAACCACAGAGTCCCCTGCCAGGTGCAGAAATGTGGATCAACTTGGTCACCAAAAAGGTTTAACATAGTAGTATAAAAACATAAAGTGGCATAACCATTGTCATCTACTCTTTGCATTTACATCCCGCTGTTAATTTAAGCATGTCCATTTGTAATTTTATCTATTGACGTGCTCCTTTTAATTTGCTGACTCTTGCCTGAAGTCATTGGTAAGGGTTAGGGCTGGACAGTTGTGAAGTTCTGGCAGAGAGGTGGCACTCCCTGGTTTGTGTGCTGTGTAACAGTGTGTGTGTTCCTCTTGCAGTGGAGCCCAAGGGGAGTACGCAGGCTTGGCTGCAATCAAAGCTTATTTAAACGCCAAAGGAGAATGTCACAGAACCGTAAGTGTCAACACTCACCTGGGGAAGAGGAAAAAGGAGAGTTCGTGCAGCAGCTGGAACTCATCTAGAGAGAAATTAGATTGTGTATCTTCACTTCTAATAGGCTTTCAGTATTCCATGCTTCCCGCATGGATCCTTGTAACACCTTAGAAGTTTTTAGATAGTGAGAATGAGACAGGGCACTCCCTGGAATGGGGATTGTGCTGAGTCTGATCAGGGTGGACTGCACTTCCTCCACAGCAGCCCCTGTGTGCAGAGCTTTGTGGCTGAAGCACTGCTCACAACACAGGGATCTCTTGGCAAAGGGTGGTCGGTGCTTTCACAGGGCCAAAGCTTTCTCTCCAGGACACCGCCTGGTCCTGGCCCTGTCCTTTCCCAGCAAGGTGCTGGCAGAGACACAGCCAGGACAACTGACCCTGGCTGACCAACGGGGTGTTGATGCCTTATAATGGCACAAAGTAACAAAAGCTCAGGGAAAGGAGGGCAAAGCAGGGAAGGTAATGGTTATGGAATTTTAGTTCCCCAGCAACCATTGCATGTGCCATGTGGCCAGCCATGGGAAGTCAGGAAAGAAGGCTGAGATGTATTTACAATTTCATCTAACACCCTCTCACTCTGTTCTCACAAGGTGATGAACAGTAATTCCATGTTCACAGCTGACTATCATGTGTTATTTCTGATATTTTTTTATTATATTCTTATCCATCCTCTCTTCCTAGCTGGACTCCAGTTATTTGTTCACCCTTCTGAAAAAAGCCAGTTTCTAACTTTGGTTATCTTTAAAGCTTCTGTGTTCCTTTTTCTTTTTTCTCATATTCCCTTTCTAGATTTTGATGCAGTCGCTTTTTTTTCCCACCAAAACTTTTAGTAGCAGTAGGTTCAAAGCTAAAGATCACAGTTGTTGGTTGCTTTCTCATGTCATACTTTATATCTGCCTGGCTCCAGTATACATATACTGCTTTGAATGCTGCCTGTCAGTACTGTGGGTCCTTTTCTGAACTCTGCAATCAGTTCTTTTAGTGACCTGGGGGGTTCGGTATTAACAGGATATTTGGCATTTATCATGTATCTCCATTATGAACACAATTATGAGTAATTTTAAATATTAGAGAACCAGTACAGCCACTCATAATATTCTATTAGGATGACCTTTCCCTACAGTGAAAACTGACTATCTTTCTTTCCTTTAACATGTATTCATGAAATATTTATCTATATGTACCTTCCCACTTAACCCACTGGAAGTTAGTTTAGGAAAGTTTTTTTTTGGGACCACATCAGAAACTCCTTGGAAATCTCAGATTATTTAGGTCTTCTTCTTTCACACACCCATAGAATTGGCTTTAAACAGTAGGGGAAAAAAGCCCTTAGTGCAATAGCATCCATGTCCTTTGAACCTGATTTTATCCTTGACTTTGGGACTCATTTACCTTCTCAAAATGGAAGAGTCACTGTCCTGGCCTCCTGGAACTACAGTCTCTGTGTGAGGAAACTACCAAAAATTGAATGTGGTGTTGTCTTCCTCTGTTTGTTTCTTTGTTGCATCCAAATCACAACAAACTTATAATAAGGCAACCACTCTTTACAGTTACAAACTTTGTTTTGTGAGTAGTTTTATCCAGTGGAAAGTGAAATTAGGTTAAAATTTTATTCCTTGGAGAGTTGTCTTCTGATTGTCTATGTATCATCTGCCATTTCTCTTGGTTTGTGCAAGATCTTTGGACTTCTCTGAGTGTCTGTGGGTCCTTCTGTGCTCTGAAAATACCCAGAGGTGAACTGTGCAGGAGAGCCTGGGGGCTGCTTGCACTTTTATTCACATTTTACGGGTTTGAAATGTTATAGGAAAATCATGGTACTCTTGGGAAAGAGTAAAAAGGAATAAGAAAATAAGAAAGGCCATAGAATGCTGACCTCTCAACTGCAGTGCATTTTTCTCCTGGGCTGGAGAAAGAAATCAAACCAGGAGTTCAAGGTTCTTGTAGTTGGCCGTGTTTGGATTTAGTGCCATCTTGTGGGAAAAAGGTGTGGGCAGGAACGGAGGGCTTACACCTCAGCTTTTTTGTGTCATCAACAAAATCTGTGCCCAGCAAGCCTGGGTGGCCATCTGGAGGCACTTTGTATTTCAGCTATGCAGGTAAAATGGCTACAGATGTGGCACAGTGCTTCCTGGCACCAGGATCCCGGTGACTCCTGTGTTTTGAAGTGACTCACATTTGTCTCAGCATTACTGTGAATGATGGAGTTCCAGGAGCCATTGTGCAGTTTCTCAGGAAAATGAAGTAGAGGAAAACTATTTTTCTCTTTTTTTTCTTCTTTTTTTTTTTGTTTTTCTGGGTTTTTTTGTTTGTTTGTTTTATTTGTTTTGTTAATATTTATATCTTTAGAAAGGGAGGAATTCCTAGAAAATGTCTGGAAATACCCTGACACATGCACTTCTTTCCTTTGACTAACAAAAGCCTACGTTTATTTAAGTAGAAGTGCTTCTGTTGTTTTTTTTTGGTTTTTTTTCTTTATAAATGAACTGTACAGAGCATAAAAGTAGCTCTGAGTTTCTCATCTATGGCCAAAATATCTTGGTCTAAATTTTTGGTTTGAATAGAATACAGGAGAAAATGCTTTGGAAACCAGAAGAAGTTGTAGTGGAAATTCGGAATTAGACAGGCTTTCTTTTCAAGTCATTGTACATATGGAGACTGCTAACTGTAAAAAAAAAAACAAAAAAACTTGGTGTTTTCAGAAAAGGAGGGAGAAGGCAAAAAGATTCTAAATATGAGCATCTGAAACAATATTCTGGAACTGTATCTCTAAATATGATTATACAGCAAATGAAACTTTGGTAATGAGTATTTAAATGCTGATACCTGAATGGATTTTCTCAAAAAAGTAAGTTGCATTGTTCAGCAAAAAAGGCAATTTGCTAGTACCATCAGGATTTCTTTTCAAAGTTTTGATAATGAATTGTAGCTGAGTGTAGACAATAAAACATTAAGATTTTTAAACTAGTTATACTTTAGACTCTGTTTTTCTTTCCCTTCTAAGGTTTGCCTTATTCCTAAATCTGCTCATGGAACTAATCCAGCCAGTGCACAAATGGCAGGGATGAAGATTCAGCCAATTGAAGTGGATAAAAATGGGAGCATTGATATTCCTCATTTAAAAGCAATGGTGAGTATTTTATTATCTTTGATTTTCAAGGAACACTTCTTCTCTGAAGGTAATAGTGTTGGCAGCTGAATGACATTTTTCTGTGAGAGAAAATGAAGCAATAACAGTGAATACGTGCTTAGAAAGAATAAGCTATTTTTTCCTTTTTCTTTTTCTTATTCTTTTTTTTTTTTTTCTCGGACACTAACCATGTGACATTTGTGAGATTTCTTTTACTTTGAGGATCTTTGGTTCAGGACATGCTCAAAGAGTCTTTCTACACAGAAGACTCTTTTATAGCAGACTCTTTTGGTCCCCAGCTAGTAGTGGAAATGAACAAGCCATGTTCATGAATGTGAAGCATTTGAAACTGCATTTCAGCCTACTTGTAGCAAAGTTCAAGTCCATCTCTGTTGGGAAGATGTTGCTAGGCAACTACATTATTTTTCCTTTTTTTAAAGTACATTGGCTGCAGGTGAATCTTGCAATGCAAGGGATTAGCAGGATACATTTCCACAATTGTACAAACTTTTAGGTAGTTGTAGAACTCTATTGCTGAAAATAGAGGGAATGGTCATTATTTCACATTAACTTGAAGGATAAGATGTGGTGGTCTGAAGGTCCCAAAGTGACTACTATATATAGATATATTCATATTTATACACCTTTTAATACCTGGCTACTTCCCTGATTTAAAATTCTGATTTATGCAGAAATTACTCTTTTTCCATAGGCATGGCTGAACAGGAATGAGCCCAGTATCCTTTCCTGACTATAAGTGACTTCGACTATCTGCTGATAGACTTGCTTTCCATCTGTAAAACACTCTGACTTTAACTCTATTTTTAAAACAAAATCTCAAGATTTTAGGAGCCTCAGTGACCCCTTTTTCTCTCCCCTCCCTGGCACCAGGTGGACAAGCACAAGGAGAACTTGGCAGCTATCATGATCACGTACCCTTCCACCAATGGTGTGTTCGAAGAGGAGATCGGAGACGTCTGTGACCTCATTCACAAACACGGAGGCCAAGTTTACCTAGATGGAGCCAATATGAATGCTCAGGTACAAAATCTAGGCAGATTTATTACTACTGGGAGTCTTCGGAAAAAAAAAAATAGCAGAGCAGTTCTCAGTTCAGAACATAACACAGCTTCTATGCAAGATGGCACAGTGTTTTGGGGGAGGATGTGAGATTTCTAAGAACAGTAATAAAAATTAGATGGTGAAAGTAATTAACTTTTATTTGATTTTGCCGTGAAATGTGGCACAAGATTTATGAGTTGTTCACTGAAATTGGTTTAGTCTGCCTAACCTTTATCAAAGATATTCTTTACAGATACTATTAAGAAATCCTAAAGCAAAATATTATTTGTGTCAAGTTCTTGTTTATGATGCCTCATGATAAAGAAAAACATAAAAACACACACCATCTTTTTGAACCTGTTCTCCTTGCATTCAGTAATAGATGTTAAATGGCATATGAAGAATATTGTGAAAAATGTTCCCTTTACAGGTTGGTCTGTGTCGCCCTGGAGATTATGGCTCTGATGTCTCTCACTTAAATCTTCACAAAACATTTTGCATTCCCCATGGAGGAGGAGGACCTGGAATGGGACCAATTGGAGTGTGGGTACCTCTATAGTAGTCTTTCCTAAACAAAAAATTATATATATATATATATATATATATATATATATATATATATATATATACACAACTTAGTGAATCTTGAATCTTGGTTGGCTGTTCACTTCAGTACAGAGCCTTGGGTAGGAGAGGTGTTATGCTGGTTTTAAGTCTGTCCTCCAGCACAGTAGTGTGCTCATTTAATGAATGTTGCTGCTCACCTGTACCCCAAACCCTGGTTTCCATGTTCCCTGGCCTTTTAGTGTGTGTGGTAGTCCTCAAAGTCCCCTGGACTTGGGGACTTTGAGGGCTGGTAATACTGCATGTAGCTCAGAACACAGAAGCGGTACACGAGCTGTGTGAATCTATCCTATGGAGCATTCCTTAATGGAAAATAATCTTACTTGTTTAAAGAAGATAATTTTTATTTGGATAGCTCCGTTAATATCTTGTGATAGGTTGAAAACCGAGTCCCATCCTCCACAGGCACCACTTGTGTTAATAAACTTTCTTTTGAAGAAGGCATAGATCAGATTTCCTAGAGGACTGTGTTTGGAAGCAAGGTGAAGAGAAACTACTGCTGAAACTGTCCAGATATGGTAACACAGGAACACACATTTAAGTTCTAAAATCTATGTTTTTGTTTTAGGAAGAAACATTTGGCTCCCTACTTGCCTACCCACCCTGTGATCAAAATACAGCCGGAGAAGGATGCATGTCCTTTGGGTACTGTCAGTGCTGCACCTTGGGGTTCCAGTGCTATATTGCCAATTTCCTGGGTGTATATCAAGGTGTGTAGACTTTTATAAGGAGTATCAGCTGAGGTTCTGTTTCTCTTTCCAGTCCAGTGACCACTGGAACCACATTAATAGGTTTAAGAGCAAATCACTGTAAGGTGTTTGCACAGACTGAAATGAAGTTATTTACATCCATCAAGCCTACTTGTTTCATAGTAGGACAATGTTGCAATGAGAAAGGATGTCAGGACAACTGCTGTATCTAACCCTTCTACCTCTTGTCTGTAATAGGTCTTGAGATAAGCGGACATCAGGCAGAAAACTGCAGTCAGGCTTCCACTTTCTGACATTGAAATTTTCATGTTTAAAAGCTGCTTGGTAATTACTGTTCCTCCAAGAGTATTTTTAGTTATCTGATTCAGTATTGGTATACTTGACATCTATATAACATTCAACTTTAGGATATCCTGAACTCCAGAGGATTTTACTGAGTTTGAAACTGAACTTAGTTTTGGCTTTACAAGTGAGACTGCTTCATAGTGATCTATGTAATTTGTTAACCCCTTGCAATTTATTGATAAGCCAGCAAATATTTGGTTACATATTTCTGTTGGCTGGAAATATTTAGCCAAAAGAGATGGGTGTAGATTCAAAATCTATTTGATAGAATAGTGCTCAGAGTGCTGTGACTCTGAGCCACATTTAACATTTTCAGTGACAGAGCTGGGGAAGAGTGAACCAAGGGACAGTGTCATCCAGAGTATTTTGTTGCCAGTTTGATACTCTAACCATGGAAACTTCCTCTGCTGGGGAACCAGCTCTCCTGAGATTCAAAATGAGCAAATATGAACTGGTGCAATTTCCATGGTGACTTTTCAGCTGTGGGTAAAATCACTTGTGACTTAATCTGGCTCCCATTACAGAATATTTAATCCATTAGAAAGTTTTTAGGGGAGCTGTTTCTCCACAGTGCAAAATGTCATCTATTGACACTGTCTCGTCTAAAGTTCTCTGGACTATTGCTGTGGGATGGAGACAGGCAGCCTTTGCCTTTTAACATTTTGTTCTCAGTTTTTTCTATTCAGTTCAAAGCTTCTCAGTTTGAGGAAAGGTTTGGGTCATTCACTTGTGGACTTCAGTTAAACCTCTTACACAGCAGACACTCTCATAAGCTACGTACTCCAAATGTGCCCTGAGTCAATATCCAGTGTTTCTCCACTCCAATTTCTTGACTGGAGTGTCTTGGGGAAAAGTGTAACAGCAGAGTGACTGCCTTAGAAGGAGCCAGGTGCATTGAGGGGCTGCTCTCTGTCGTGCCTGAGTGCAGGAGCACATTTTGCTTGCTTTGGACCTGTTTTAGATCTGTTTCTTCATGTAATTTTTCTTTCAGACAATGGGAGCAAAGGGTCTGAAGCATGCTTCTGAGATTGCTATACTAAATGCAAATTACATGGCAAAGAGGCTAGAGAAGCACTACAAAATCCTTTTCAAAGGAGCAAGAGGCAAGTATTAGACAATCTTTTCTTCTACCAGGCTCATTTTTTGGTCTCATGTAGAAGTTGGCGTGCAATATGGTTCCTTTTTTTAAATTATTTTTATAATACTATGTGATTGCTGCATTTCAGACTTCTCTTGATGTTGTTCACAAGGAGAGAAATAACCTGCCACTTCTCCTATGAATGTATTGCAGTGAAACTGAGATACTTGGAAGTAGAAGTAAAGTAATACCTGTTTGTAATTAGAAAAAAATATGCCAAAAGATAGACTAAACCATTAGATTGTTTTCCTTGAAATCTAATGGCAGATTAATGAGCACTAGAAAAAGGAAAAGCAACCAAATGTCCATAACCAATGGTGCTACAATTCAAGACCTAAGAGTAATATTTGGACTTATCCTTCCCCTTGCACACTTCCTATGAAAAAAATCCTACGAAGTTTTCCTCATTTCTGCTTCTTGTTCACTTTTGTGAGATGAGATTGAGATGAGATGAGAGGAGATGAGAGGAGATGAGATGAGAGGAGATGAGATGAGATGAGATGAGATGAGATGAGGTGAGGTGAGGTGAGGTGAGGTGAGATGAGATAGAACTCCCTTGGCAATGCACGGTATTTTACCTACATTCTGGTTCCCTGGTTTGGCTCTCTGTCTTGCAACAGGACAGAAGTAATGAAGAAGAAATGAAAAAATTATTGTGATAGTAGAGTAACTATCAGAGAATTTATTTTGCTTGTTTAAGCTGAACAACATTTAGAATATTAAAGTACAATATATACTATCTTTAAAATATACTATCTTTAAATTTAATGGCATATACCTTGGTTAAACCTGCAAGTTGTACTTTAATAGAAGTGAATGAAAATTGCAAATTTTGAAGGATTTAACAATGTAATGCAACAAGGTTCTCCAGAATCATGGATATAAATACAGATAACTTTTGTCTTTAGCCTCCCTATAACACTAGATCTGGCATGAGAGAAAACTGATTATCCTGATTAATTTAAGGCAGCCTAAGACCCAAATGGTGCTGGGCCATTGACAAATCCAATTGTTTTTTCAGAGGACTTATAAAGTATAGGAGCTACTTTGACCACTCATTCCTAGTTCTGATCTTGTAAATGAGGCTTCTTCTTAATGTGATGTGAGTCTCAAAGGGCCAGTCTTCAAAAATTGGGTTGTATATCTCTTACCTGATAATTTCTCAGACTTGAGGTTTCACCCAAGTGGCTATTTTTGAGTTTTTCTGTGAAGTGCTCCACAAAACCAACCAGAATAGACAACTTGGTAAATTGCTTTGTTCTCCTACTAAGTAAACCTAGTGCTCACTTTTTCATTTACAGGTTATGTAGCCCATGAATTCATTTTGGATACAAGACCTTTCAAAAAAACAGCAAACATTGAAGCTGTAGATCTTGCTAAGAGACTTCAGGATTATGGTATGACAAATATCTATTCTTTAAAATAGCAGTGCAAGTGAAAATTCCCTAAATCTCTTCTAAAGAGAGACACAAACATTCCAGTTCTGTGCTTATGGATAGTGAATCTGTCACAATCATTTCAGGCTTCCTCCTGCTCTTTAAGGGCTTGGAGAGATGTTTGTATACACTGAGTTGTAGTAGGTACTTTGACTGCTGCTACTTCACAGTTTTGTAAACTGCCCCAGCAAATTACTGATTACATGACTCTCAGCTGTTTGGAGCAAGAGGGTTGGAGCCAAAAGCTTAATAAGATTCCAACAAAACAAAATAGGAAGGGAAAAAAAAGTTGAGGTAGGATAATAGGATTTGAACAGTTCCATCCTGATATAGTTTATGCAGTTTTGTACACATGCTCTTAAGGATCTGATTGTGGATGCTTTTTATCTGCCAGACAAGAGGACCCATTAAACTACTTGATCCTATAGAACTGTGCTTCTAATGAATATGCATGAAAGTTGTTAAAGCCCTAATCTGTAGTACTTCTTCAGTGCAATAATCGAAAGCCTTATTGTGATACTAAAAAACCCACCCTTCCTGCTCTTTGTAAGTGAGCCTTAAATATTGTGGACTGCTTTAAACAGAATTTTCAGTAGGTAGAGAGGTATGTTATGCAGAGAAGTATATTGAATATATATCCTTTTTAATAAACTGTTTCATTAAATCAGTGTATAACTATTGTAAATAATACAGTGGTGTCACCCTTCATTGCTAAAAACGAAGACACTTGAAAAGTGTGTCTTGCCTCTAAAGTACAGTGCCAACACTACTGATGCTGATCAATCCTGTAAAAATTATTGTACAGAAGAGGTTGAATTTGTGAATCTGCTGATAGCTAATGCATGCATTATCTCATAACTATTGTCAGTGACGGGTTTCTGCTATTGTCTCCAGGTTTTCATGCTCCAACCATGTCCTGGCCAGTGGCAGGGACACTTATGATTGAACCAACAGAGTCTGAAGACAAAGGAGAGCTGGATAGATTTTGTGATGCAATGATTAATATTCGGCAGGAAATTGCTGAAATAGAGGAGGGTAGGATGGACCCCCAAATTAACCCACTAAAGGTAAGATGACTTATAGAGCCAAGTACCAGCATCAGCTTAACCCCTGAGACTGCAGAAGCCCACTTCCTGGTCCTTCAGTTCTCTGAAAAGTAACAGGGCACAATGGTGAACCCAAGACTTTTTTGAGAAACTTTCAATTTTTCAAAATTTGAATTTTGACTTTTCAAAGTGAGAAGTCAGGCCTTTTCTGACAGAGCAGAGAAAGTTAATTTAACAAGCACTTAATTTATATTTCAAGGCCATCTCAAAGTGATGAAGGAGAGATGCTTATTTTGCTGGTTTAAGACGGAAAGTGAAATGACCTTAACATTAGCCATAAAATAAAGACTGAATTAATTATTTTAGCAGTGGCAGCTCAAGTTCTGTTCAACCCTTTTAAGCTGTACTGACTTCTAAGTTTAATGAAAAGCCAAAAACATATTCAAGCCTTGGGCAGCATCTTTAGAAAAACTGGAAAAAAATCCAAAAACTGACTTTCCTTCTGGTTTAAATATGACTTTTTCCCCCCAGATAAACAGTGTTCTCCAGACAGTAATTATTTATATGTGGTAATATGAACTTGAAGAAGACTTCACTCTGATATGTTCAACTGAATTCAGTAATTTCACGTTGTAAACAAGTTTTGTTTCTTGTAGATGTCACCACATACTCTGAACTGTGTCACTTCTTCCAAGTGGGATCGTCCCTACTCCAGAGAAGTGGCAGCATTTCCACTGGTGAGTACATAATGGAAACTTTGTGGTGTGTTAATTCATAAATATGCTTTGTGCTCTGTAGTTTCTCAGTCAGTTGGAGATGAAGTCATGTGGTAAGAATGAAAACTTCAGAGCCATTTTACTGTTGCTCAGTTTTTATGTGTGTGAGCTCTACCACAGTTTCATTGGTTTAGTTTTTAAAGACAAGGAAAGAAGATTAAAGAAAGAAAAGAAACACAGGTGCAGACCTGGATTTCTGAATGCTAGCACTTCAACATTGAATATTCATTCCTATTGGAAACATGTCTGTTTAGTTCAGACATGCTGCACCAAGGGCTCCCAAAACAGAGTCCCACGTGCTGACATTCAAAGCTTTGCTCAAAAGAACTTGCATAAGGTGTGACCAGATGCCCCATGGTCAGCATGGGGAAAGTGACACCAGTGGGGACCTGCTACAAATAAGGATCAGATTGGAGCTGGACTCTGGTATCAGGCTTCTTAATTGCTTCCGCAGTAATAGCAGCTAAATGTACGTGTAACTAACATTTCTGCTCTGAAACTTAATTGCAAGTATTTTAGTGATAAGTACTGTTTCAAATAGAAAGCATTCAACTACACCACCATTCCAGTTTCCTTTAAGTACTATATTGTAACTACTTTGAACATCATAGCAGTCTCCTCCACTTTTCCTTCATTCCTGTGTGAAAGCCAATTGTTCAAAGGATAATAAAGTTTCCTTTCATCTCATGAAAAAAAACGCTTCTTTGCAAGCCTGTGTTAGATGACATTACTACACTTTTTTGAAAATCTAAACATTCTTTTAACTGTCATTTCTATTATACATGCTTGTTAACTTTCAGGGACTGCAAATAGATTTGAAGGATGACTTCACGTAAAAAATCCATTTTCACAGCACTTGTAATTCTCACAGCTTTTAATGTCTATTATAATTTTGTAGCTTTACTTCGTGAAAAAATTAACATGGTTGGATTCTTTTGTCTCTCTTAGCCATTTGTGAAGCCTGAAAGCAAGTTTTGGCCGACAATTGCTCGCATTGATGACATATATGGAGATCAACATCTGGTTTGCACCTGCCCACCAATGGAAACCTATGAATCTCCGTTTTCTGAACAGAAGAGAGCATCTTCCTAAGACTAGTTCCAGCTGCCTGTATTTTTTACTCCATCAGGATGGCCCTTTCCTGATTTTCTGGGGATATTTATACAGTGTATATTTTGAATAATCACTACGTTTGGTAATTGAACCACTGCTCAGTTAAAATGTAAATACAATCAGTACGCTAGGAGTAAACAAAATGTGATTGTTCCACAGCAGTTGATGTTGAAAGTTGCCTTGGTTCATCATTTTGTCTCTTTTGTGCTAAAGTTTTAACAATTAACACCCAATTAGCAAATTGGCATGGAAGATACAATTTAAAAAGTAGAAAACATGCAGATATATAAGGCAATACTAATAAATATGAACTGCAGGAGTAATTGCTTATATTTTGTAAAAAAATGATGAAGTAGATTTTTAAATTTACTTCACATATTACCACTAACTAGCATTGCTAGTATTAATATTTCATACTGATTTTTTTACCTATCAGTGTTAGAAGTCTAATAAAATTGGTCAGAATTTTAAGTGCTGTCATGTTTTGGATTTAAACTTTTCAGCTGGATTTGTCCAACAGAGTAGCATGAAATTATGAGGCTTAAGTTCTGATTTGTGACAATTGCCACAGCAGCAATAAACTTCCACACAAAGGAAAATATTGTTGGAGATTAGTATTTAAATAAATCTCTGGGGTTTTTTTTAAAGAGCCAGAATGATACATCCTACCAAAATCAATCTTGTTCTATATCATGTCCTTTTTTTTTCTTAGTAGTTCCATCTAATCCTCTCTTATTCTGGAAAAGGCATAAAAGACCACTGTGAACTGCTTAGTATTACTTAAATCTTGGATATAAAAAATGTTCTTTTTTCACAGTTTTTCAAGTCTGTCTCTGGTGCTTTTTTATACAGAGCACTTGGTTTGCCCTACTTTATCTACAGCTTGTGTAAAAACTGAGTCACAGCTTAAGCTGTGGCCCTCCAAGAGCATCAACAGCACTGAGACCAGAGCCCTGCTGCAAATCACAGTTCCACATTAAATCACTCTGTAGCCAGAACTCAGACCTTGAACAGGAGCCTTTTCTGGCATGTCCCAAATCAAATTTACATGAACCCAATCCTTCCCTACACAGTCAGACCTCTGTGCCACAAGCACACTGGAAAGGAACCTGCCCAGGTGTGTGCAGAGCTGAGTTTGATGCACCCAAGCAGCCCTGAAAGGACCAACTCATTCAGCCACACGAAGCATAATTTTGGTGAATTAGGTGACAGGTACTGGGGCAACACTGAGATCACAGAAAGGACTCCACAGTTTTGCACCTTACAACACTCAGCCTCTTCCTGAAAATCTACAGTCACACTCGGCTGGGAACTCTCTCTGAAGTGACACAAATGAGGCTGGTCTTCACAGCAATATTTTAAGTACTGTAAATTTTGTGTCTTTTACAGTGCAAGTTTTGGGTCTGCAACTTTTTCTTTACCTACCTTATGACTTCAGTGGAGGGCTTTACACAAAGAGACTGCAGATGACAGGAGACAGGGATGGCTTTCATTAAAGGAAAATCAGGCCAGATACCAGTTTTTATGTGAAAAGCTGTACCTACATCCTCAATCACCTCAATACATAGTGATGAAAATCAGAATTTTTTTACTCTAGAATTCACTACTGAAAAGGATGTCTTTCAGTAGCTATTGTTATAGTACTAAGGATATAAAAAATCATGAAAAGCCACTGCAGACTTGTAATGTGAGGGAAGAGCAGTATTTTTCTGTTGCCAAGCTACTTTAATATCTGTTAAAATAAATCCCACGTTGCTTGATTATCACTGATAAAATATATTAAATATTGGTTTACATATTTTCGTGTAAAGCAGGTAAGTTCCCACCATTGACCTCAAACTGACAAAATTTGTGTTGTCAATTAATTGGTAAAATCCATCCAGTGGAAAAAAAAGCATTATAATATTTTACAGTACTCAACTAAAAGGTTGAAAGCCACAAGTCTTATGAGCTTCCCACATGGATGTGATGGCTGTTACAAAGATAAAATCTGTTCTCTCCAGAAAACACTGAGCTACCTGTAGCACTGTGGGTCTCAGGCTGTCCCTGCAACCTCCGAGCCTGCAGAGGGAATCTGGCTCACCCACCTGACCAACCATGGAGCAGGAATTCCTTGCAGGAATCCCACAGCTGCCAGCTGTGCCCACAACCCTGGGACATGAACAGGGACACCCTGCAACAGGCTGTGAGCAAGTCCATGGGTATCAGTGTCACCACTGGATCTTGGTTTGGAGCTGTTTGGCCCTTTTTAAAATCAAGTGTTCTTCTCATTGAGAAATGAGATAAGGAATATAAAGCCTCACACCACACACAAAAATAAGGTCACCTAAAGAAAGCATTTAGTAATCTGAAAAATAAATTCTGTAAAAAAATCTTACTACTTAATTAAGTGGATGATAGTAAAAACAAAACTAGAAAATTTTCTGAATCATAAAATATTTAATAAGGTATATTTGGGGGGGGGGAATATATCGTATATAAAATTTCAGATCACAATATGAAGCGATTGGAACCCTCTCCAAGCTAGCACTGCCTTTAATGCTGTGTAGATGTATTGCCACTGATACAAGACCTACTAAAAGCATACATTTTAACTAATACAGAAGTGGCTTTTTTTATATGAACTATTTTTTACACAACTAGAGTGTCTTGAATACCCTCTTTAAGTGCAAAAAACACAGATCACTTTACACTAATGCAGCAACAATGCATTCATATTGTTCTCATTAGTCATTAGTAGTCAACTTGCATAAGATACAAGAAAAGCACAATGAAGCTCACAAAAATAGACTAAAAATCAGCCCGTTCTTGCAAAAAAATACAGCATAATAGAAGAAAAAGACAAAAAAGGGATTATGCACACCACAGAATTTGCTGTTTAATCCAAATGGCATAAGTGCTGAATCTGTTTCTTTTTTCCTGGCTTTTTGTTGGTTTTTCTTTTGGTTTGGGTTTTGTTATTGGGTTCTTTTTTTTGTAAATCAAACCACATGGACCAGGCACAACTAATATTCAGGAGGCAGTGTGTAGCTAAAACATTACTAAGTTTTTTTCATCCCCAACATTGTTTCATTGTTTGACACAATTTACTTTCCTCTGTCCTGAGGTAGTTACAAAAAAACAAATCATAAATTTCATAAATTAAGCATCAGCTTGGCCAGTAAGAGCTGAGGCTTTTCTTATTCTTTTTCTTTTTTTTTTTTTTTTTTTTTTTCTTCTTTAAAAACTATTTGTTAACTGGCCAAAACTACCCTTGATGTTAAAAGACAGCTGAGAATTAAGAGTTCTCACAACACCAAGAAATGGCTATGAGGGGAAGAGGGTTAGCTGCTTCAAAATGCGACAATATATTGAGTCCCACCAAGCTAGCTGGTCCCCTGCTGACTTTCCCATGTTTATTCCCCATTACTGTCTATAAAGTCACTGGGAGAAGTACAGAAGGGTCTGAGCACATCATCGTCCTTTACTGTAGCCCGGGAAGAACTGGTCCAGGAGTGTCTGCAGGACCTTATTGGGAGCCATGGTGTAGCCCTTCCCCAGGTCGTAGCGGCAGGCAGGGCAGGTGAACACTTCAGCTCTGAAGGAGCGCTGTAAACAACTCTAGGACATACAAACACAGAGAAGTAAACTGTGACAACTCTCTTCTAGACCAACAGCTTCACCAGCAAAAAGTAGGGAATCACCACAAACCAAAGGCACAGTCTGCTGTGCTACCAGAGAAAAGCAAGTCTTTGCCAAGCCCTCTGGCATCTGATTCCGCCCAGGACTAAAATGTCCTAGGAAAGGAATCCTTCTCTGTGTCGGGATGAGAAACACTGAGCTTGGGAGGAATTAAATCACCACTGAGGTTTCCCCTTCATTTCCACTGGTGCCTTCCTGTAAGTCACAGGCAATCCTCAGCTTCCTTACAGCTGCACAGATTGCTATCGTTTTTCCGACCTTCATTTCAAGGGGAAGGTGAATATACCACGTAGAATATACCACGTGTACTGCTTATATAGCAATTTCCATTTAACTCATCAGAAAATATTCAGTTTAGCCTTACAGATATATGTAGGATAATACAATCTCTAACATTTCAGCATCTGTGCTGCCATCCTTACTACGTTACTGCAGACTGATGAGCATTGTAAATTTGTCAGGGCAGGTCTGGGTCCAAACAGCAACAGCAGCTTAATATCAAAGTATTCCTTACAACTTCACCTGGATGTTAGATTGTATTCTCAAATATTTACTGACATCTTCAAATATTGTGTTTTCTGAATTTGTTGCCATTCTGCTGTCTCTTCTTTCTTTTTCCATGGTTTTCCAATTCCCACAATTCTAAATATTAACTCCATGATATTTCTTAAGTTTTTCAAGGAGACATAACAGTTTTATGAGTGCAGGCCACACATAACAATGTCCTGATTTTTACTGGAGAGGTCAAGAAGTATTTGTCTTTTTGAACAGCAACCTTGCATTACCAAATACTGTATGAGGATGATGATAATTTGAGTCCTTTTAGTGTCTCAGGCAGAAATACCAGGTGTGGCAGGCACCATTCAAATATGCACAATTCAGTGCATGATTCTGTACATACCAGTGCTACAAAATTAACTCTAACCCAGATTTTATTCCAAGCTCCTTACATTTTATCCAACTGACCAAGAATGAGTAATGTACTGACTTCTATGGCCCTCCTACAAACACAACGCCAAGACTAAAAAGACAACTTTCTCTGAATAAGCCCAAATAATTTTCTAGAGGTACTTACCCTCTACCCTTTCACAGTTTTAAAATAGAGAGTTATAAAATCTGGTTTGTGCCAAAATGTAACCTATGGACCTAACCAATTTCTAGTGCACCTCCACTGATCACAAAGGCGTTACAGCAATGGTAAACCTCACTCATTATGTCTGTCAGGAGCTACATAAAACATACTTGCACTCTTTATTACACAAAGTGAAGGTGTTTACACAGCAAACACTGAATGGAAACTTGCTGCCTGTTTTTGCTCAGAATGTTATGCAATTATTACTGTCTTTCCAAAATGCATATGGCTTTAGTGACTGGCGTCTCAGAGCCAAGAAAACAGCCCACAGCAAGGCAGTTTATTCTTACTTTACAGACGTTGTGGAGGCACTCTGTTGTCACTGGCTGGTAAACCAACTCCTGGCAGCAGACACACATAAAGGATTGTTCCAGTTTCTTCAGAAAATTCTAATGTAGGGCAAAGGAATAAAAGAGACAAACTCTATTACAGTTCTCATAAATGCCACTTACTACATACAGATGATGTACTTCCAGAAGTTCTTAATTCCTTCACAAGTCTGAGCACAGCTTTCTAGAAATAATCAGGAAGCAGGTCCTAAGTGGCTTAATTTCCCCGCTCTTCTACAAATCGAAGAATCATATAATGAGAACTGTTTGGGTTGGAAGGGACTTTAAACAGCTCCTATTTCTACCCTGGTGCCATGGACTGGGAATCTTTCACTAGACCAGGTTGCTCAGGGCCCCATCCAGCCTGGCCTTGAACACTTTGAGGGATGGGCCATATGTCTCTGAGGAACCTGTCATAAAATTATTTCCTGTCTAAACAAAACGTAGTGATTAAAATCATCTTTCTTCATGTCCGATTTCTGAAATCAGCACAGCATAAAAATACATTTATTATATCAGAGAAAACATGCTGTCTTGAAAAAGGAAAATAAATAAAAATCCACTTTTAACCTCAGGATGGTTTTTGAACAAGAAAATATATCTATTGTGGAGGCATTAACCCATGCCTCAAGAGCAAATTGTATAAGTAAGGCTTATTTTCTTGAAATATAAGTCTAACAAATAAAAGTAATGCTAGACAGTCTATAGAAAAAGTTCAACAAACATATGGGGTTTGAAGAGGGACTCAATATTTCTCCTAATAATATAAAGAAAACAGTAAAAATTATGCACGCAACAAACATACTGGTCCTTCCTTAAGAGAAGCAAGTACTTCATCCCACAGCTTCTGGTTCATGCAGTCTTCTCTAATGAGCCATTGCTGCTCTTGGGTCAGCTGGAAAGCTTCTCCTTTCCCTCCATCTCCCATCCTCATGGCTTTGGGTGTTTTCGTAGGTTCCTCTATGCCTGCTTGAGATGGTGACCATCAGACACAGTAACAACAGTGTTAGTCTGAACTAACAGAAGGGAAAGACAAAACTGCTTCTAGAAGGAAACATAGATTAATATGGATTGCATCCATGAAATGCAGCAAGTAAACTCCTACTCCAACTCATACTGATCAACATTGTTTTGGACTGCAGCACATAGTTGCACAGAAGAATGTCCATTTTCTTTTGCAGAGATTAAGAGCAAAAAACACAATAACAGCGTAAAGGATTAAGTCCCCTACACTACTACTTATTAAAGAGCATGTGCTTATCAATTTACATTAGTATTCCAAACAACTTCACACTTCTGCAAAGATTTCACGGCTTAGACATAATAACATGGCAGACTGCTGATGAATGCTAAAAAAGTAAAAAAGAAATACCATCATCAATTGTTCTTTTCTGGTTTCCATTACTTTGGGTGGTTGGCTCCTGTTTCACAGTTTGCTTTTTAACCTTATCTTTCTTCTCCTTACTAGCCATGGCTTCCAAATAACCTTCTGGATACTAAAATTAAAAAGCACAGATTTAAAATAAAAATCTCTGGCATACAGGAATAACCAAACACCAAAACTATTAACTTCTAAAGGACTTTATATCCCTATGACGACATAGTAAAATAATTGTAAAATAATTTCAAAATCCCATGTGATGAAGAAAACAGAGATTAAGAAAGCATAGTTAAGTCGAAGAATCTAATCCACACTCAGCTGTATTAAACAGTATAGCTGTACCTGTGTGCTTACAAATTATGCAAATCAGGCTGAAGATGGAGTGCTGTAAAATATACTATTGCCTTGCCAAGAATAGATATTAATTCTTTCCATCTTTCATGGGTTCTGCAATGCCGAAATTTTCATGAGTCAGCCTATATCTGTGCCTAAAATACACTGTGTACACAAACTTCTCAGTCACATGAAGAGAAAAATACATTAAAAAGCACAGTTTTTTGGTTTCTTGGACAGACTCCAGTCACCTGTACAAAAATTTGTTCTAGCCTAAGAATCACAAAGCTGGACACAAATTATGATTTGCCAATCCATACAGGCAAACTAATTTACTGCTAGGGCAGAAAGCTTCATTTGCAGCTCCTCTGCTGTGTCACTGTTACAGGATTCCTTCAATTTGCATATTATCTGTGGGTTTTAGTATTAAAAGCTGCCACACTGACATACAAGAAAAGAGGGAGCTTTAATTTAACAGATTTCTTTTTCTGGAATTTGTTTACTGGAATTAAGAATAAAAACAACTGTCTGAGTCCTGATACCAACCTGTACGCTTAGACCCAGCTTCTTTGACCGCTCCATTCCTTCTGAAGTCCAAGGTGCAGGCTCAACATCATCTCTCCTCAGAAGATAGCGCCAAACTAAAAATCCACATTTTCCAATTTCTGGCCAATATTTCACCACCTGAAGAACAACACAAAATTACTGCCGTTGTCTTATCACATGCCAAACACATGCACATCATCATACTTGATTGTTCAAGAAGAAACAACAAGACTGATTTATACATTATTATTATTATTGTTGTTGTTGTTATTATAATATACAGGAGTTCCTTCCTCAGCTGAGAAATTTTTGTATTTCCTACAAATGCAGTGGTCTTCAAAGGCAGACTCCCTTACTTAAGAAACTAAGAAGTCTTTAAACAAACAAAAGGCTAGGAAACAGTTGGAAGGACTGAAGAAATAATGAAATAACCAGATTTCAGGGATGAATTAACTCACTATGACATGCAAAGCAACTTACATATTCAATCTTATATATCACATTACAGATTATGTTCTATTATCACTGCTCTAAATAATTTCATTTTGGTTCACTTTGCAGAATAAACTGAAGCTAAAAAGCTACAGTAAAGAAAAAAAGGAACTATTTATTTCAAGTAATACTGAAGAATTTGCCGACTAACACATATGAGGCTTTTAAAAACAGATTTGTAGAAATGTTACGTCGTAGAGATCAGAATACCTTGTAAATGCCATCGTATCTGTTGCCTTCCTCTGGGGCGTATTTGCTGATGCGCCGTCCTTTCGAGCTGCGCACTACTCTGACTGGTTTACCAGCTCTCCAATTCTTTGACTCTGCTCCATTTTTGTCATCCAGTGGAGCATCACAGTTAAGGGCCAATGCCCTAGAAAGACATTTAAGTTCATAAGCTAGATTCCTTCACCCAACAGAGTTTTGGGAGTTACCATAATTAAGTAATTCGTGTGTCCCTTGTCTAATTTTGCTTTATCAAGCAATATAGATATTTCAGTAAGTTTTTTAGCAGAATTGAGGGCAGAAATGAGATCCACACTACAATGCATGATAAGAATAAAAGATGGGAACACTAAATATGTTGTACATCCATTTAGACTTAATATTCTTAATTTTTGAAATCAATCTATCCTAAATAGCATTGAGGAAATTAAAATTATAACAAAAGGCAGATTTTCCATACTGCTATCCCCTATCAATAGATTTTAAGGTTTTTTAAGTGAGTACACTTAAGTAATGAATATGATGAAAAACATATAAAGTACATAATAACTATTCAAAAAAAGCTCTAAGTACCATAAGTCTCTCACATGAAACATAAAATATCTCACAGAAGGACTCAGAATCATAGTAGCTAATTAAAGGACAAGCAAACTCCTTTAGCCATGAAGACCCTCTTCTAGAAACCTGAAGCAAGACAGTATGACCAAGCTGCTATAAGAAACTATTTCTACTACCACAGCCTGACTTGAAGGGATTGAAAACTCTTCAGAATCAGCCACAACACAAATGATGGGTCTCAAAACAGAAGAAATAATATTGGTTATAAACAGACATGGTACAAGTATAGAACCCACATCGTAGAGAACGCTAAGAGACAGGAACACTATGCCAACATTGTTTCCCATATAAAAACAAAACTTGTAAAACTATCTGGAAAAGCAAAACCAATACAGATTCAACTACATAGAATCATCACAATCTTCTGAATCAAAGCACTTGAGAACTTGTAACAAGCTCAGTAACTGAAAACAGCACATTATTAATCCATGTGCACTTATGCCTTCAAAGCTAAGTAATTTTGCCCATGGATTTCTCATTTCTTCAGAGGAAAACAGTGACACTAAGGCATCCAGTTTTTAATTCTGTGTCTCTAAACAACTTTGTTCTATTCACTAAACATGCTTGTAAAGCTATTGCTTAAACCTCCTTCCATCTTTTTTGCCTCCCTGTTCTTGTTCATCTTCACATCACCTGCCCCCTCCCCACTCCCTTTCTCAGTAGCTGAACCAGGCTTTCCCTCTTTATCCTCTTGACAGCTTGAAGAACCCCTCTCCAGCCTGTCTGAGAGCAGCAGAACATATCTAAATGCAGACCTGGCAAGCAAAAGTTCTCAGTGACTCTCAGCATCCCACAGGTGTTCAGAGGTCAGCTGTGTATTAGATTATGCTCTTAGAAACAGAAAAGGATGGAGTACTCTTTGTTCAGGCCAGCTTTTGGAGGACAGAAAAACACTTCAGGCAGATGTCTAATTCTTCCTCTGGTTATATGTTCTTTTTCAAGTACCTGTTTTGATAAAGCAGCACCCTAATTCCTTGGTTTTCATAGAAAAATATGATGGAAGAAAGGGCCAGCAAAATAGAAGATATTTCTTTTATCATGGGAAAATGAACACGCTTTCTTCCTACTTAAATTTATAATTGATTTACCCACTGAAGAAGAAGCTTTAAAAAAGAAACACTCCAAATTAGAAAACTTCTGCTCAACAGTTTCGACAAACTTCTCATTTAATTAAAACAGAGTCCTCTGAGGGTGGCTGTAGAATAATTTCAACCAGAGGCATGACTGCAAACTGCAGCAGCAATACATCAATGAATTTCACTGAGGTGAGTGTTCCTTTAAAGCAACAAACCATAATGCTTGATAAAATGCTTCTTAGTAGCACGATGCCTTGCTGCTAATGAACAGAGCATGTACAGAAGAGAAAAAACACAGCAGAACATTATTTTAAATTAAAGTACTACAACTCTTATCTTTTGGAATACCTTTAAATTTTATCTTTAAAACTTACCTATTCATGTGTGTTAATGTCTGATCAAATGAATGCTCTCCAATTCTTTTATTGCCAGAAAGATCTCTACCTCCACTCCCAGTGTAAGTGAATTCATCCCCTCGATCCTGTGCAAGAAGATTATCCTTTGGTTTAACGCTCTAAAGTAAAGTAACTCAATTAAAAAAAAAAAAAAAAAAAAGAGCAACTTCATTTGTTCTATGTACTCAGAGAAAAACTGTAATTCAAAGCATGAAAGACATATTTTCAATTTCATTATCACCGTCCTACAGCAGCTGCACCAGCACAAAACTACTGGTCTAGATGTAACCTCTTCATCAAAAAATTCTGATTAAAAAATGCCTGCCTTAAAAAGTGCTACGTTTGCATTTTTTGTAAAGCTATTTTGAGAAAAATAATCTGAGGAAGGAAACATATTCCAGCAAGCAGCTACTTGCCCTTGAGCTTTCATTGAGTTTACAAGAATATCATGTTTGTAAAACACAGAATAAATACCTTGGATGGATCACGTCAGTCATTTCAGCTTGTGCAGTGCTAGTAAGTACATACAGTACAGCTGCCTTATAATCAAAGCAGGTGCTTTAATGAAATACTAATCCCAACTCTTCTGAATCAGTAAGAGTTTAAAACTATTTAGATTCATATCTTGTAAGCTAAAATAATTCTGTACTACAGTTCCTATGTAAAATTTTCATGAAATTGAAGGAAAGTTGATAAAATCTTTTCCCAAGGGCTCTAAAAACTGTCAAAATCTGAATACACTTAAGTAAAGCCTGTATTTCTACTTCCTGTACAAAGTCTGTTACAGAATCTCATATTACTCCTGGGAAATTTCCAGAAATACATAAATATACACACTATAAATATATTTAATATATTATTTCTTTAGAGATGTTTATTTGGTACTAAGCATATAGCAATTGTGGAAGATAAATATTTAATAGGAAAATAATGTTTAAATGAATTTTTATAGCAAAATTCTGAACATCTATGCAGTAATAAAATTCAGTCAATTTCTTACCACTATTAAAAGTCTGACATTATTTAGGATCCAGTGCAAGACTGTTACACATATTTCATGACTGATAACAGCAGAAAAAGAGAAAGTTAGAAAATGAAACACTGGGTGACCAAGGGCACAAATTAATTATAGAAATTAGGTTCATTTTATTTTGTGTAAGGAAAACCCAGCAGAAATTCAGCTGCAGTTGACTGGACTTAATGAAATACAAGTGCCATGAAGTTAAAAACCTAGGAAAGAATGGATAAACTCTGGTATATGTTTTCTCAAAACAGTCTACTTACTCTACTAAATAAATCTCTTAAAACAAACATATAAAGAATGAAGTTCTATTAAGGACAATATATGAAACAACTTTAAAAGACCAACCAGACAAGAACCATTTACTAAAGATATAAAATAAATTGTATAAAATAAAGTATCATAGGATTGGAATTAATCACAGAGTATGTTTCATTTTTCCGTGACTATCAAGGCAAACACAATGCATAGCTCTTACAAAGATGATCCTGAAAATAATATGAACAAGGATGGATTTGCTTCATGTATCACAACCATTCAAACAAATTGCATTTGTGACAAGTTCAGAAAAACAGGGAAACATATCTTGGAAGGTCACAAATCCAGAATGGGTTTTGTAACAAAGAAAGAAACACGCACATGTTCATGATGTGGCAGGATGGGGAGGACTGTTAAGGCAATTTCATACATAAGGAGAAATAAACTGAAAACAGAAGGTGATTTTTTTACCTCTTCTTAGAACATAATTTTAATATACATACTGATATAACATATACCTAAGAATGTAAAAAAATATATATGAGAGACAGAAACACTTCATAAGAAAGCAAGATGGGGAAAATTATTTATAAGATAGGACAGGTTATTGACAAACTTTTGTTTATCAACTACCAGGTTGTTGATAAATCTTCATGGAATAGACTTGTGTATTTTGGCATAACCGAAAAACATAAATCAAGGGCAAATTGCTAAGGGCTTAAGCAAAAAAAAAAACCCCTCAAGCAACAATGCAGAAATGCAACAGTATTCCTTCTTGCACATACTTCTATGGAAAAAGGGTTAAATGTAAATGGCCTAAAACCAACAAACTCCCAGTGTCTCAGAGAAAGACTGAGAGGTTCTCTGGTGGTAGTACAACCACAGGCATACTGAGAATATTGTGCTTGAAGAGATGTTATGGATAGAAGGCCTATGCATACATGCTCACCTTCTTATATCCCATACTTCATAGGTTACATTTGCTTCTCTTTAATTTTCAAAGTGCTCTATGTGGAAATAAACAACTGGAAATTCAGAGAAAGGAAAATGGAGGATAAAAGGAACAATTATGGAGCATAAATGTTACAGGTCAAGTTACAAGGATCTTTCAACATCCTCCAATATAAGGAAGACTCACTGCTGCTTTATTCTCTAGATGAATTGTACTCCCTTATTTCATATCAGATATATTAGAAAAAAAATGAAAAAGGATTTCAGGGAACAAAGACAGTTTCTAGAACTGAAAGAAAATGACGGATATCTTGCCACTGGGCTGGATGAAGAGAAATTGGAGGACATTTGAACCTCAGATATAAGAGCAGCTCTCAAACAGGAGAGGAAGAAAGCTCTGAAGAACTCATAAGTGCTTGTAGAGAAAGAAAATAAAAAATGGCAAGAATAAGTGATGCACAGACAGTGTCTAAAGAGTGGAATAAATGTGGATATGAATGTGTCCATGACAAGCAGAAGTGAAATAGGGACACTGGTTCTCCAGAGACAATACTGTGAGACCAACAGTACCTACTTCCACTGGGCTTATGGTGTTTTACTTCTAAAGTGAAGTATGACAGGAATATTCACAGCTTATTATTTGAGATGACTGGAGAATAATGACTCATCAAAACAATTTTTTAACAGTGTTTAGTTCTATCTATAGATAATACAGGATCTTCTTACCACCTACAACAACATTCAACTGAGAGCCAGCATGAAATTGGTAAAGCTATTTTTGCCTCAAGAGGATCAGAAAGAAGAACTGAAGACAATGGTTCAACAGTTAAAGAAAACATATGGCAAAAGGAATTATTGAAGGCTGTATATTGTTCTTGAACAAACAAAATAGCTGTCAAAAAGCCTATCAAAACAGTGTTATCTTTTCCCTTCCCTTCTTCCTATATTCTCCCCATTTTCTTACCTTAAAATACACAATTCTGCCATTTCTCTTCTGCTTTCCACAGCTTAATTCCACCTCCTTGCACCAAAAATGTCTTTCAACAGCTAGTAAGTACTTTGTTATTCTGTCTTCTCTTAATGCCTTCTGTATGTCCCTTTTCCTTATGCTGTGTCCATAAAGTTATTTCTTAACCATCCTGTTTGTAAAGTTTGATCACATTTTAGAGCAAATGAACTTCAGCCACAGCAGCACTGACCCAGTATCTTACTGAGGCACCTGAGGGGCCTGAAGCTCTAGCACTACAAGCAGTCAGCCTCAGACAGCCAGTACAAGCAGACAGTCAATTATATTAAATCACACTCCACTATCCAACGTTGTTATATAAACAATTGTAAGTCTAATAAATAAATAATGTAGAATGAAAAAAGTAAGATTTTAAATTTCATTGAATCATTTGACCATGTTATTCCTATGGACTGCTTTTATGCACCAGCTGACAGGAACATTAGCTACTTCAAGTTATTAGACTATCAGCTGTCTCAAGAGAGCTCTCAATTATTTTCTCTTTCCATTAACACCTTTACTATTGATGCCTTTTTCTGGTCTTAGCAAAATCAAAGCCAGACATAGTTAGAGGGTTTTATTTAGGATCTCATTAGAGGCATCATTTTACCCAGGTGACACGTGTTGCGATGCCTACTCACCATCAATCATGTACACAAGTTATAGACTTCACACGTTAGCATATCTAACAAGGGGGCCCAATAAGAGGCTGGGGTGGGCTAAGCTTAGTTTACAGAATCTGTCCTACTAGGGGATCTTGGCTTCTCAAGATAGTAGAATATCTGGTCTTCCTGGCTCTGCAGTTCTGGGGTGTTTAATCTCGTGACCTGCAGGACACCTACAGGACAGTAAGAACGAGGCTAAGTTATCAGACCTAAAGGATTACAAGTATGTATGCTAATACTTGTGGATACATAGAGCTGTGTAAAAAGTATATAAAAGAAAAGGCAAAAAATAATTTCAGCATTGTATTATGCTCAGATTTTAGATTTGGTTCCAACAGATAATACAAATGTTGTATTTATTAACAATGGGCTGTTAAAAACACAATCAGATTTTCTAGATGAGTTCCAATCTTCAGTTAGAACAACAAAAAAATGTCTTATTGGCTTTATTGATACAAGGAATTCCCAAATCTCATCATCAATCCCTTATCCGTTTGACCTTAGTAAAATGTAATGAATAAAAGCTGAGCTTGAATATATGATAAAGTAAAATAAAAAAGCACTAAGCCTTTTTAATATGAAGTTATTAAATTCAAGTCAAATATTAACTACTGAGCAATTACATTTGAAAGCATTTTCTTTCCCTAGTAGTAAGGATATCTGACACTGAGTCATGTCATCATTCATCTCCATTAAACTCTGTATCCATTAAGTGCTGACAGAATTGGTCTATCTGCCCATTGTGTAATTTATTTTTGATAATTTCATGGTTTAACACTGCAGTAAAAGATGCCAATTGAAAAGGAAGGGCTAAACTACAAACTTCATTTGTAAATCAATAAGAATCCCTTGCATTAAGTGAAGAACCTGAATCATAATTTTCTTTCTGAATCCTCCCCACAATTGCCCCTGACAGCAAGAACCTGTCAGTTTCATGGCACATTCCACCTCAGTGAAAACATGTCACCACTAATCTACATGTCTGAACAGTAGGAAAGACAGCTTCACAGCAGGAAACAGCAGAAGGTGGCTCATTTTTGATGGAAGCAGGGCAACATTAAAAAAACCCAACAAAGTCTTAGTTAACTACTGCATGTGAATTCCTTTTCGAGGTTTTTCTTACGCCTTTCCATGCAGTGTCCAAAAAAGATGGATTACCAGGCTTTTAAACTGAGCAGTAATATCTAAACAATTCAAGCCACCCAGTGTGGATTAATTATCTTCTGTTCCATTAAAAATCCATTCTGACTTCAGTCCAGGTTCACCAAAGACAGAGAACCTTTTCAGGTCAAAGACACTTTCCTGCAGCAGGAATTTATTAAGAAGATACAACACCATTTAGAGACAGCAGTTTTATATTACGGTTATCTTTGGATATCAGCTGGAGAGCCAAAATTAATTGTTTTTTGAGGGAAAAAAATCCTGCAATCCATATGACTAATTCAATTAGTCTACTATTGTTCTAGTTAAAGCAACGCATGGAAAATCTAGAAGATGTGCATTTCGTAATAAATATACATTTAATCAAATGGTTTGTGAATGCTATTTTCCAGGCAGTGAATGGGTATGCTATAAAATATCAACAAACCTAAATAATGACTGTATCTCCTGGGGTTACTTTTGAGTCATTAGAGTCATTATCTTTGGTAGTCTCAGAATCTTTTATAAGAAGATGCAACTGCTCACACCAGATATTTTTCTCCACGAGATTCTGAATCTCAGCTCCAGTATTTCCCATGTGATCCTCTACGCGACACTTTCAGAAGAAACAATTTTTGTTTGAATTAAACTAGAACACACCCCACAACTAATTTTATGACATCTTTATGACACCACCTCAACCCAGCAGAAACATGGATCTTGAAACTTTTGACAATAAACAGCAGTTTCAGTCTGATGCATAAAAACAATGTCACAAAATAAGAGGGTGAGTTTTCAACACAAAAGTTAAACTTCTTCAGCTGCTTGATTTGTGGAACAGACAAATCAGAATACATTCATCATGAACACTGTGATTAGACAATCAGTGCTAATGTCCAGTATCTAGTGTTTAATTGTTAATCTGTTCTGAAATAATTCTGAGATTATAAATTACTGAAATATTTATAAATTTCTTCATCTTATGTTCATATTATGGTTACTATCAAGGCAATACTAGAGATCAGCAACATTAACATACTCAAAATAAAAGCTAACTATAGGTAAGCTAAATAACTTGTCACTATAATTCAAAGTTATCCATTTTCAGGAGAGAGATCAATTACTTTTATATGCATGTAATTAGAAATTAGGATAAAGTGCCATGTGTAAAACAATTTCACCCAATGCTCATTTTGAAATATGTGACTGTACCTGTTCTCAATCTTGAGGGTAGATCTGACAGATCTGATAAAACTTGTTATTAATGAGAACTCCAACACATCCAGAAAACATCCCAACTTCAGCAAAACTGGAGACAATTCTGGGTCTCCAGGATTATAAATTTCTAAAGGCGTGGCATAAAAATGTCATGATCTGAAAGCCAGACAGTGAACTCTGTTTCTTGTAACGTATTTTTGCAATTACTTTACCCCAACGTGGCTTTGTTTACTTAAGGCAATAAGAAGCACATCATCAGTGTGCATAAATAGTGCATAAAGTTTATAAACAGTACAGCACTCCTCCAAAATCAATATATTTCTCAATTTTATAAAAACCCACATACAAGCATCTTTGTCATATTACTGAAATTCAAGTAAGAGTCACCTCTCTTTTTTTGGTACTCATACAATAAAATTTATAGATGTGAGCAGAGGATTTCATATGTATTTTTTATTTAAAAGTTTCACCTCTCAAATTAATTAGACACTGTACTTAGGATACTTATAAGTACAGAACTCAATTTTTCTGTGCATACTCTCAAGAATTTAATCTCAACCGTTTTCAAAAAAACAGGGAAAATGGAAATAAATTGGAAAATAAAATCAGGCATATGAAAGAAGAAGAAGAGAAGAAAAACTAACTTCAGTAATGTAACTGGGAAGAAAAATCCTTTGTATTATTAGTTTAGAAAACAGAAAAAACCTGACATTCACGTATGTTTTCAGGGTATCTTCTACATCATTTCTCTCCTACTATGCCTTTTCAAAATTATTTATGTCTTTTTGACTGTGATAGGACTTAGGTGTCTACAAAACCACATAGTCACAACATCACTCAGATGAATTGAAAAGGCATGCAAATGATCCAATTAAGTTTAATAAAGATTTTGTATTTAATAATTACCACCTCAGAAATAAAAGGACATCAGCATCACTAAAAAGAATGAAGAGAAGAGTCTGCAGCACCCCAGCATTGCAGATGCAACTTCTGTGCAACAGTGTTCTTAGCATCTGAGAGCTTGGGCTGGGATAGACACTAGGGATACCATATCTAAACACCAAGTACCTCCTCATGCCACTTGTTCAAACAGAGACACACACTCCTTCAGAGGCAATACTCTGCAGCAGCAGCAGCTGGTAGATGCTGTTGGCAAAGAATAAATTACATTCTGATGCTATTTCATTCATATGCTTTTTTTTTCTTTTCTTCAGGGTCCTTTTCCTTGTGATTGACAGCTATGCATATTTTAAAAAATCAGATTGCTTACTGCATTATCCTTCACCTGATCCATGATTCAACATTCCACCTAGGGACTAGAACTGCAGGAAGGGATGTACCTTGTATAAGCATTGTTCTATTGAGGAAAACCGTAATCTCTCATAAATAAATGTTGGTCAACATAATGAGATTAAAATCAAAAGCAGTTACTGTTTTGTTTAGCAGCATAACTGCTTTTGTTGCTCTACTTAGATGTTAACACCAAAATAGATTTTTTTCCCAGCACCTTTAGGGATCATAGTTCAAGATTCTGAGACTTTGCTAAGAAGTTCTAAAAGGGCTCATTAGCAGGAGCCAAGAACCTTAGAACTTCATAGTAACAAGTAACACATATCTTTTATTCGTCCTTCATTAAAATAAATGTATCACATATTTAGAAACAATGTTTGGAATGTAATTAAATTGTGACAAAAGCAGAACATAAAACATATTATTTGCACTATGAGGTTTTTTATTATGCTCAATTCAGACTCCAAAAGAATACTGAAATGTAACTACCTGAAACAATGTCAAATCCAATGGTAACTGATGTTTTGCTTCAATGCAAATCTGAGCATGAACTTTCTTTAAGATTTGGTAAGACTTTTCTTTCTGAAATACTGAGAACTACATAATTATCAGTAGTAGCTATTTTTTTTTCCACAGACATATCTGCCTAAACGTTAGTTATAGATTAAACAACAAATATAACTCTGTATTTACAGACATTGATACATTTGATGCATTGGAACCATTGCTCTCATGAATGACATACCACTTCATCTTCAAATCCCCCAGCTAGTACGAGTGAATAAGCTCCATCATTACTGCGTCCATGGATTCCACCAACATGGGGCCTGTGAACACCTGCCTCACTCACCTGGAAACAGGAAAAAGCCAGCTTTTAGCATTTTTTTTCCAAGACCCAGACACCTACAATTACTTAAAACAATCAATTTTCTGCATAAAATATTGTATAGAGGTTTCTGCGTCAATGGTTGATGCAAGACTGTTATTTAAAGGTGGGGATTCCACTGTTTCTTCAGGAAGAAAAGCTAAAAGTAAGAACATCCAGAAAACCAGCAGGACAATGTAGGACAGTGGGAACACTTGAAGATGGAAAGGTACGCTTCCTTCTTTGGGAAAAATCTCCCAGATTTTTTCCATATGCAGTACCTAGGACTATACTCACTGCTATACTCCACTTGCACAGTCATTTTCAACAATTCAAAGCAGAAGGAGATCTACTAGATTAGTATCATTTTACAATTTTTAATCAAGTAAGATCCCAGTGTAAAGATAATTTTGTCAGGGACTTTTAAGGTAACCCATTGTAAATGTAACCAGTAGAGATGAATATTATCTCACTGCCCAAGGAAATTAAAGAAGCCATTGCAACACCATACAGATCATAGACTAATTCTCCAACTAAGATAACTCTCTGTAATAAATGTTCAAGTAATCTGCAACCCGACCGCCTGATAGCTACACCTGTAGCATAATCTGGCAACATCATTAAAGTCTGCTGGAGCATCTCTCCCCAAAAAAATGATTTAATAATGGTTTCAAACTACTGATTACTAAAAAAAAGCCCCCCACACAAACTTTACAAATAAAAAGAGACTATATATTAAATTACGCATTTTCTCAGTATGCTATGCGAAAAATACTGTTGGTAGAATGAAGGCTCCTTGAATAAAACCAATTACTCTTTCTACCTTCACATCTTCTTCCAGACCTTGATTTTGCCTGTTTTTCTCCTTCTGCTTCTTGGACTCCCGAGCTCCTTTTCCCAACCTACAGTTCTCAGCAACTTTCATGGAAGTCTATATTCTTCTGCTACAGTCTCAAAATTTCATAACAAAATACATCAAAATACAGCCAGTCAAAAATGCACTTTTTAACAATAGATTAGAGCTGTGCCCAGTAAGAAAACCACACAAGGACACAATAATACTTCCTTGCCTAATTTCTCAGGATCCAGCAGTCTGTGGCTGACTTCCTATTCTATTGAAAACTTTTGGATTCATAGTATTGAACAGATAGAAGAGCTCACAGTAGTTCCACTTGTTGTATGAACTAGTACCATTTTCAGTCACTTTGGAGTGGAAAGCCAATGTGTTTTCCATGACCACTTTACAAAATTTGACATTAAAATTTTGTAAATTTGACATTATAGATGCATGCATATAGATGCATGACTTGTTGTCATCTACACCCCAGAAAATTTTCAACATTTTCCAGATGAATGAAAACCATTCCATTTCTTAAATCATCTGGTTACTGTTCATAATAATGTATTTTATTTTCCTGACCCTTCATTTCATGATAAATTAGTATTTGATTTCTTTTTCTGATCACTACTGAAATGACATTTTCAAAATTAGCTATCAGAATAACTCTTCACTAAATTAGTAGCTGAAAGTCAATTACAAATTACTTACTTAGAACTCCTCCCAGCCCCATGTTTACTATCCACGACAATTTAGCACTCTGACTTAATTTTATTAGCTATTTGCCAATTTTCCCAGACCATTTATGAGTATGCTGAATAAATAGGCTCCACTATTGCGCTCCTCCTGTTGTATCAAAAATCCTTTAATTTATTCCTCCCTCCCTTTTCATTTCCAGGTTTTAACCATTAAATTTAGGTTTCTGGTAGGTGATTTTCCCCAAAGATGAACTCTGGTAAATAATTCATGCCAAAGATGCTCTTCAGATGCTCTCTCTCGAAGCAATATTTAGTCAATTTCCTTCTAGGCAAAAGAGAGTTTGTGTCATAAAAAACCTATGCAAATCAGAAATTAAAAAGTCTTTAAATTCTCATACACTCTCTAAATTCTCATAGATTTGCAGAGACAATCTCATTTTCTCACAAAAAAGACTAGCTCATAGGAGAAACAAAAGTCTAATTTAACTTCCTATGTAGAAAGCATTTAATTTAAAAAAAGTGTTTAATTTTTACCCAAAATAAATGCATAAATGCTAATTGTCTTTTGATATTTAGTCCATCTATGAAATACTCTTTGACAGATTTTCTGATGAAAGTAGCACTCTAATTCTGTTTGTTTTTCCCATGTGTACTAGAAATACTTGAAAAGCAGTAGCTTTTGTCTTACCAATAGAATTCTTAACAAAAATGTAAACTACATTCGTTCAAATTACTATTGAAGCAGTGAAAATTAAAATTGATTTTGATACTTTGAGTTTGCCTAAGTGATTTTAGAAAGCTCTCTTACTTATTAGACTTTACATAATCTGGCAGCCAACAAAAAGAAAGTGAGTGATGAAAAGTTCATAAAACAAATCAGAAGAGGCTTTAGATTTTTGGCTTGCCCCTCCTCAAGCGGTTTAAAAACCCCTGGTTTTATTCTTCCAAATATGAGAAAAAACATTCCGTTACAATAATGTACACATGCAAGAGACGAAGAATTAACTGATTCAGAAAACAAAGACGCCTGTATTTCCGTGACTAAAAACAATAAAAAAGGAAGATAACCCAAAAAACATTGCAATTGGATCAGGCTGGGGGAAAAAGGGAGAAAGTTTGTAGCTTGCTGGACACTATAAAACCACAAAAAAACCAGTGCTGGTGAAAAATGCAGCTGTCCCATTCTCCCTGCTTTGTTTTTTCCTGCCCTGTTGAGTATTGGCACTCTGCTTACATAACCAAAATGTGAAACGACTGGGAAAATTAGCCCCCATTCTACTCCAAATGGGATTGTTTTTCTGCCAGTATTTTACCAATCTAGTTTACCGCAGAGCAAGGAATATTTGGAACAGAAAATGAGACAGTTCAAAAGAAAACCAAAAGCTGAATATACAGTGAATTTCAGTAGCAGTACAGGTGTACACTGGTTTAAGCTGTTCATGAGCCTAAAAGAAGATTTGGACATCCATTACATATGACCAAAAGCACCTACACAGTCAATTCACAGTGACACCACATAATGTTTTCAAAATCTGCAGTCTACACCCCATGCATGGGATAATCTGTTCACATGAAGAAAACTCTTCAGAAAATACTTAACTCTATTCACTAAGTGGCCCACTTAAAATTTTAACACATGAAATATATTCATCATAATTCCAACAGACTTTTTTACTAAGTTGTATAGTAAAATCAGTTTAGTTCAACCTTCACTACTATCAGCATCACTTCTAGTACTGATATCATAACGTATTTGTGTTACTTAGTCTTGGTGAAAATGACAATTGCCTATCTGCATTTATTTTAGTGTCCAACCTATTCATTATTATTTCTACTTCCTTCTACTACAGCTAATACTGAAACAACATACCTGAACTCTGAATTTCCAGGTTGTCCCAACAGGAACACCAGGTATAGGCCCATAATGATTTGAAGGAACAATAGTGCATTCCTTTGTGCGACCAACACAGGCCATGCCCTAAAAATACATCAGACAAAATGAATCAGACAAATGAATTATAATGTTGAACACTTCTTGCAATTTCAATGCAGAGATCATGAGATCTGTCTATTATGACAAACACATACTTTAAAATATGTTAACAATTGTTAAAAGGAATGTTAAATTAAGTAATATGTGGTTATGGGTTTGGGAGGGGAGAGGGGGGTTATCTTTTTTTGTTGTTGTTGTTTTTACCTCTAGTCAACTTAAATCATTCCACTGCTATAACTGCCAGTAGACAGTGTGCAGGATTAAACATTGTCTTGTTGTCTGTGCAACCCAGTACTGAATTTTGTGTAGTGCATATGTAAGCAGAATTATTGATGCAGCACATACATGAACAATCAGAGTAACAGCTATTTCTAAAACACACTCTACCTTTCCCCAGTCTCTCTGGCTTTCAGTACTGGCAGATGGCATCTTTGCTTTCTTTTTACTCTGTTTGAGCTTTTCTCCAGCCTTTACAACTTCATTAGAATCATTTTTGCAGGAAGGACAATACCTAAAAAAAGGTTTTAGTAAATTCTCAATTAAGTTCATAAAAATGGCAATACATTTCTTGTAGCCAAAATAGTGTTCATTTGTTTATTTTGACTGAATGTTTCAAGCTAGCAAGCATATACCAGTCTCAAGCAGCTGAAGCCTAGGGCTTAAAAAATTAACTCAACATGAACAAATACTGTCAATTTTTTTAGAAAGGGCTTTTCAGTATCTTTAAAGGTAGAGTGCTAGTGGCATATATAAAAATATAACTATTTTTTCTCACACAATATGTGAGAGCTCCACATGTCTCCTGCATTCTCTCTTCATTAGTCCTCCTTCATTTATATCATGTAAAGGAGAAGACAGCTGAAATTAGAGTATGCTGCTAATCAGTACTCATGGTCTGTTCCTACGTCCTGCCCAGTCTTCCTTTATTTTTTTGCTGGTAGTGCAATGAATTTCACTGCAGATTGCTGAATGTCAAACAGAGCCAAGGTATGACATAATGTGCACTGAAACACACACACACACACTCCACAACACTGAAGCCATTTGGAATATAATGCTGAGGCTCAGTCCAACCAACACAAATCAATTCTGGTAGGAAAGCAGAGATTCTAGTATGCAGTGACTACAGCAGAGAGAGAGAAAAGGAGTACAGTGGTCGTTTTGTTTTTGCCAATAACATTCCTATCCCAGTCCAGGAACAATACAAGGCATGTCCATGTTTCTGGCTCCCATTAGGTGAGTTTGGCCCATATACCGTTAGAAGAGGATGCTTGATCTTCACTAACATTGATAAACTAGGTCAGATAACAACTACTACTACAACTGATACTAGTACTACTACTGTTTTGGATTTATTAAGTTTTGTATGTGACTATAAATAGAAGAATTAATGATTAATGTCCATAGCAACAGATTTCACTATCTCAATAAAGGTGTTAAACCATTAAAACAACGAAGCCATGTAGATTAAGAAAAATAATAATGTAAGATCCTGAAATTGTGACCTCGAAGGGTAAAATGAAAAAGAGCATGTAATGACCAATTAAAAGAACAAACACGATATAATGCAAATTCAGAAGGTGAATTTTCTAGATGAATTCACACAGTGAATCATGTTTCTTGATATGGTAACAATATTACCTTAGTATCTTTTAAACTGAATCTTGCATGGAATACTAAATACTGTTTCACATACAGAGTGACTTAATCTTCACAAGATAAACTTATCCTTTCTCAAACTGAAGGCTTAAGCCCTGAAGAGAATTTGCCAGATTTTACAGTCTAAATGGAAGTATTTCCAATTCTAAAGCAAACTGTTCAGAAATTAGGAATCAGACAGCCATGATTCTTTGCTAATACGTAAGAAGAAGGGAGAGAAAGAACTTCATCTTTGCCAGGAGATGCTGTTTTGCCTGGTGCAAATGCACTTCTGCATAATGACAAGCATTAAGACAGTACAGGGCTGGTGACACGAAGCATCCAAAAACTAGCTCACATAAGCCAGAACTGTACCTGTACTACTCTGTGACTTGATCCACAGATGCAGCTCTCTGCTTACATGTATAGATCTTAAGACTCCTATTCTTAGTTACACAGCGAACAAAAACAAGATAAAAAAACTTGACAGCCATTTTCCAATTAATTTTAATTATATTAATTAGACTTCTGGAAATTTGTAATTTGGAGAATGGACCAAGACTAGCTTTGGAGAGGAGGAGGTGTTTGTGATCAAAAGGCTCAGCAATGTGCACTCCCAGCCCAGAAAGTCAACCCTCATCCTGGGCTGCATTGAAAGCAGTGTGGCCAGCAAGGCCACGGAGGGGATTCTGCCCCTCTGCATTGCTCTGGTGAGACCCCACCTACAGTGCTGCATCAGCTCTGGGGTCACAGCTCAAGAAAGGTATGTCTCTGTCAGAAAGAACCCAGAGGAGGGTCACCAAGTTGATCAGAGGGCTAGAGCTCCTCTATTATTAAGACAGGCTGAAAGAGTTGGGGCTGTTTAGTCTGGAGAAAAGGCTTCAGAAATACCTTACAGAACCTTCTAGATAGTATCAATTATAGTAAGAAATTCTTTCCTGTGAGGATAGTTTCCCCAGAAAACAGGCAGACCCTCAGGCACTAACCAATAAACATTATGGAACCCAGGAAGGTATAGGAGATTGAGTTATTAATTTAAAAAGAATGTTAAAATTTCCAAAATATTTACGCAGATTTTTACATAAAATATAATCATGAGGTTCAAAGAGATTCCATGTAATGTATTCATAGACAACTTAGACTTTAATGAAGCCTATTTAATGGAAAACTTCATTAGAATAGAGTTCTATTTATTACTCATTTATAAAGGATTAGCATCTCAAGTAAGTCATACACAGGTGACAAATATGAGCAGTGTAAGTTGTAGATGGCTGATAAAGACGTAAGAGTAAGTACATAAGAAATGAAGAGTAGCAATGTGGTGGTTCTTCCATAGCATGAAAAAAGAATGTAGTAGAGGTAACAAAGAGCACAGGGGCAGCAGCAGAGACGGAGGATGAAGGGGCAGAGAAGCGTGAGTGAGCATAAGAGAATTGTTCAAGCAATGAAGCTTTTAAAAAATGAAAAGGCTGAGGAACAACAATTCTCAATAAAGACAATCAGAGCAAGTAATATCACAGAAGATAATTAATAAAATTAACATACCAGTCTTGAAATTCCATAATGGCCATTAAAGCTTACTACTAACCCTTTGTGAATGATTTAAAAGAATTATCTTGACAGAAAACATAAGCCTTATAGTAAGCGTATGGATGAGAACACCCCAGAATTTAAAAACAACTTCAGTATTTTCTCTCATGAGGTGCAAATATCAAAAAGGTACCATGTACAGAATGTCAACATAGGTAAGTAAATCATCCTTGTATATTTACCAGTCTTCATCTTCTGGTATCTTGCTTAAGGGAGGGTTCAGGCAGTATATATGATAAGCCATATTACATTCATCACACAGGAGTTGCATGTGAGCATCCTGTTTGCCACCACACAAGTAACACGAACAAAACCGGCACTCCTTATCTGGATCAGCCCTACAGTGCTTGCATTCAGGGCCACTTTTTCCTGTCAAAAATAAAGAAATGTCAAATGCCATGTATCTCAGAAAAGTGCATTATTATATCTAATGGAATAATTATTTCTGAACATCGCTCTCTTGAAAATGTTTTTTTCCTTACAATTAGGTATTTAACTATCTAGCTGATAAGGTTTCTTCTGCTGTAAAGAAAATTACTAATTGTCAGCTTCTCTTTATTTTCTCCTGTCCCCAAGATGTACTTGCATATTCTCCCTACAGATGGAGCTTTGCTGTCTCTTGCAGCTGCACAGTTTATTAGTTCCTTCTAAGTTAGCTTGGATAACATAAGCAAAAAAAGTAAATATTTCTTTCAGGAGTTTATTCTTGAATAGAAACATTGGTGGATTCTTGATGTATCCAGAGGAGTTCTGGATACTTTAATGTTTTCCCTAAGTATACCAAGAAGGAAATAAATTACTTAGAATTTGCAAAAACCCAAGTCCCCTTCTACTTAAGAAAAGCATGCCCTCCCAGCTGAATAGATTTTACACAGAAATTGATCCACACAGTTTAAATTACCAGTGCAACTGCTCTCTGTGGAGAGAAGCTCCAGACTGAAAGTTTTATAAGAAAGGGGGACTGGAATGCTAAGCATTGTGCTGTATCTGCAAGTCTTTCTGGAGGACCTTTTATCTTCAAAGGCAGAAACAACTAGAATTAGAGTGGGAAGGGGACAGAGTTTTGATTAACAAGGAAGAGTCAGGGGCTGCTGATGAATTAAAAACTGAAGGGGAACACCTGTGAAATGCTTCATAAGAACTAGAGCTTTTTCATCCAAAATGTTGACACAGTTGATACCCCAGCTGAAATGTCTATACACTAGCATATGTAGCATGGATAACAATTAGAAGAATCGGAAGTGACTGTGCAAATGGAAAGGTATGATCTCATTACAAGCACTGAAACCTGGTGGGACAAACCACATTACTGAAGCACTCCAACTGACAGCTACAAACTGTTCAGAAGGGACAGGCAAGGAAGGAGGGGCAGGAATTTGCCCTCTCTATGGACTTGATTGCACAAACCTGTCTTTGAAAAACAGCAACGAACAGGTCAAGAGCTTGTGGTTGAAAATCAGACGCCAAGACAATAAAGGAAATCTCATGGTTTGTGTTTATTACCAGCCACTCAGTTGAGGGGAGCCTGCAGACAAAACCTTCTTACTCCACCTGCAGGAAGCATCACTGGCAGATTCTGATCCAGGTGCAGGGACTTGTCAGGACAGCCCCTGACATCTGCTGGAAAAGTAGCTGAGCAAGATGTAAGCACAGTCCAGGAGACTCCTGGAGAACACCAAGGATAATCTCTTAACCCAGGTGACAGAGAAGGGTTACTGCTGATTACTGACACAGATTAACTAACTGGAGAGGTCAGAATCAGTGCCAGCCTGGGCTGAAGTGATCATGCCCTGGTGGAATTAATGATCTCAATGGTTATAGGCCAAAGAAAGGTTAAAGTCAGTGTCCTGATTTTTAGGAGTCTAAATTTTTTAGTTATTTAATGAATTAGCAGATGGGACCCTCTGGGAAAAAGGAGCAGAATAGAACTGTCAGATCTTTGAAGACATTTTACTTAGAGCCAAAGATCTCTCCGTTTCCACCAGTGAGCATTCTGCCAAGGAAGGCAGGAGACCAGCATGGCTCAGTAAAGACCTCCTGGCCAAAGAGACCAAGAAGGAAAAGCACAGGATGTGGAATCAAGGACAGGTATCCTGTTAAGGAAAGAGAAGTGCTGTCTGGTTGTGTATGGACAGATTAGGAAAGCTAAGGTACAGATGGAGCTGAATTTGGCAAGGAACACAAAGAATATTAAAAATGGTTTCTATAGGCATTTAATGGATGATTAAAGAAAAAGTACGCACACAACTCCATTCTCCCTTCTGTCCCTGAAAATGAGACAGAACTAATGACAATCGACATGGAGAAGGTTGATGTATGCAGCAATTTTGTTTGCCTCAGTGTTCATTAGTAATCACTCTTCCCATATATCTGAAGTCCTTGAACCTTAAGAGAGGAACTGGGGAATTGAAGTCACTGCCAGAGTAAGAGCAGATCAGGTTCAAGATCATCTGAGAACCTGAACTCAGACAAGACCATGGGACCCAAGGAGATGCATCCCAAGGTCCTGAGAAAATTGTTTAATGTAGTTATTAAGCCACTCTACATCATATATAAAAAGTCATGGCAGTCATGGTAAGTTCTCAGTGACTGGGAAAAAAAAAAAGGAGTATTTCAGTCATTTTTAAAAAGAGTAAAAAGCAGGAACTCAGGAATTATTAACTAGTCAGCCTCATCTCAGTGTCCAGTAAGATCATCTATCAGAGACTCCTGGAAGACATGTCAAAACATCTGGAAGACAGGACTGGTCAAAGACAGCCAAAATTCCTTCAACGAGGGCAATTAGTGCCTCACTGGCACAGCGATCCTCCACCTCAGACAGAATGCATCAATTGTCAAAGGAGAACTATAGATGTCATTTACCTATCTGTAAGGCCTTTGATTTGGACCCTCACAATATTCTTAACATAAAATCATAGAATTAAGAAAATCATGAGGGGGTAGCAATCCACAAGAGTCACTCACATACAGGTCCTAGCCCTGCAGAGGACATCCCAAAAATCCCACCATGTGTAAGAGCATTGTCCAAAGGCTCCTTGAGTCCCTGCCAGGCTTTGTGCTGAGACTTCTCTGAGAAGCCTGTTCAAGTGTCCAGCCACCCTCTAGGTCAAGAACCTTTCCCTGATATCCAACCTAAACCTCCCCTGACACAACTTCAGGCCATTCCCTCGGGTCCTGTCAGTGTAACCACAGAGTTCAGTGCCTGCCCATCCTCTTCCCCTCATAAGGAAGTTGTAGACTGTGATGACCGTCCTCAGTCTCCTCTTCTCCAGGCTAAACAAACCAGGCAACCTCAGCTGTTCCAAATAAGGCTTCCCTTCAAGGCCCTTCACCATCTTTGTGGCCCTCCTTTGGGACTCTCTCAAGCTTTATAGCTATCTTTCATTCTTGCTGCTAAGCTGAAGAGAGATGGGTCTGATGAATGAAATGTTAAATGGATAAGGACTTAACTGGATGGTCACATTCAAAGAGTGAATGGTTCATATCCCATGGTTCAATGTAAAAGTGAAAACCATTAAGGGGTGGTGTTCTTCAAGGGTCTGCTGGGAACACTATTATTTTCTATCCACATCAATAACAAACCCAGTGGAATTAAGTGTACCCTCAACAAGGTTGTAGATGACACCAAACTGAGCAGGGCAGTTCATCAAAGAATCATAGAATCACTAAAGTTCAAAAATACCTTTTAAGATCATCGAGTCTAACTGTCAACCTAGCACCACCATCATGTTCAGCATTAAGCCATGTCCTCAAGTGCCATATCCACTCACCTTTAGAACACTTCCAGAGATGGTGATACCATCAAGCTGACTGTGGAACTTGGTCTAATGCTTAAAAACCCCTTCCATGAAGAAAATTTTCCTAATATCTGACAACACTCTCAGGCACATGGTATGAATGTCTGTCTTGCAGTAAGGGGTTCAGAACTGAACAAAGGATTTGAGGTGTGGCCTCACCAGTGCTGAGTTCTGGGGAACAATCCCTACCCTGATCCTGCTGGCCACACTTGCTGGTACAGGCCAGGATGCCATTGGCCTTCTTGGCCACCTGGGCACACCCTGGCTCATGTTCAGCTGCTGTTACCAGCACCCCCAGAGTCCTCTTCCTCCGAGCAGTTTTCCAGGTACTCTGGCCCAGCCTGGAGCTATTTCTGGGGTTGTTGTGACCCAAGGGCAGGACCCAGCACTGAGCTTTGTTGAACCTCACACCACTGGCCTTGGCCCATGGATCCAGCCTGTGCAGATCCCTCTGCAGAGCCTCCTGCCCTTCAGCAGATCAACACTCCCACACAGCTTGGTGTCACCTCCAAACTGGCTAAGGGAGGTCTCCATCCCCCCATCTTGGTCCCTGATGAAGGTATTAAACAGAACCAGCCCCAGTACTGAGCCCACTGGTGACCAGCCAGCAGCTGGATGTAACTCCATGCACCACCACGCTCTGGGCCATGCCATACAGTCAGGTTTTTACCCTATGAACAGTGTGCCTGCCCAAGCCGTGAGCAGAGTTTCTCCAGGAGAATGCTGCAGGAAACAGCATCAAAGGCTTTACTGAAGTTCAAGTAGACAACATTCAATAGCCTTTTGCTCAACCACTAGGTGATCACCCTGCCACAGAAGGAGATAAGGTTGGTCAGGCTGAATCTGCCTCTCACAAACCCTGCTGGCTGGGCGTGCTCCCCTGGGTGTCCTGCACACAATGCTTGATGACACTCAGGATGATCTGCTTCATGACCTTCCCCGGCACTGAGGTCAGCCTAACAGGCCTGTAGTTCCCCAAATAGTCCTTCCAGTCACTGTCAGGATAGGTCCAGAGGAGGGCCATGAAAATGATCAGAAGGCTGGAACACCTCTCCTATGAAGAAAGGCTGAGAGAAATTGATTTGTTCAGCCTGGGCAAGAGAAGGTTTTAGGGATTCCTTTTCGTGTCCTTTCAATACTTAAAGGGGTTTATAAGACAGACAGGGACAGATTTTCTACCAAGATCAGTAATGACAGGAAGCAACAATAATGACAACAAGGAACAGTTTTAAATTGAAAGAAACGCAATTTAGACTGGATACAAGGAAGAATTTATTTATTTTTTTTTACTGTAAGAGTGATGAGACACTGATACAGGTTACCCTGATAAGTGTGGATGGCCCATCACTGGAACCTTTCAAAGTCAGGTTGAATAGGGCTTTGAGCAACCTGATTTAATGAAAGACATCCCTGCCAATGGCAGAGGGGTTGGAATAGAAGATCTTAAAAGGGCTCTTCGAATTAAAACCATTCTATAATAAGAAGTGCTAAAACACTGCTGTGTGAATCACTGCTTTTAAGATAAAAAACTTTAAAACTGAAGCATATAAAAGAATCATTGAAGAGAGAAGATTATCAGCTGCAAATAGAACGTTTGTTGAGATGTACTGATGGGAAAACCTGAGAAATAAACGTGTAAAGCAACCAGCAGTGCAAAGTGATACACTTAAAGGCAAAGGTACACTTAAATATATACTTCTAAAAAGCACCAAAATCTATAAAAATATTGCTTCTAGTAAAGTCTAGCCTAGAAGACTAATTCAATTCAAATGGAGGTAATCTTCTATTCATCTGAGACTTCTCCCCCAAGGTTCGTTTGAAGAGAAACGAAAAATTTTATAAGTGCTGAGGAACAAATCTGAGGGTTTTCCAGCATAGCTATGTTAAACTGGCAATCTGTGCAAGGTGTCAACACCAAGTCAGACTAAGAAATCCCAGATAACTGTTAACTCCTTTGAAAAATCTTTGAAGTGATAACTGAGCACTCCCTAAGGAAACCAAATAGTCTGCCTCATCCAATAAAAAATAGACAAAATTAAACATCATGTTTTTCTATATCTCTTAGCACCGCGCATTGATCAGGCATATGTAATTAACTGGTTTCAGTTACAAAAAGAGTTTCTTAGGTAACAGATTAGTCACATTTTTGTTTTTAATAGCAAAAGTTTAGGAACATTTAATAGGAAAAGTAATAGGAACATTTTAGTTCTGTTAAACAATATGTGAAGTTCTCAGCTTAGTTCAATATACAAACAAAATGTCATTTTCATGAAATGACTTTCATTTTTCACACTTCTGTTTTAACCATGTTGTAAGTCATATGCACTAACAATAGCTGCACTATTGGTCACATGAAGACAGGTCTGTTCACCTCAACCAACAATGCAGAGTTTAGTTGCATATATAAGTTCATATTATCTTTTTTTTTTTTTTGCAGGGAGAGTTAGCATAAGTTTGGATTCTGATGGAAGTTATATATGTTCATACCTACGTCTTGGCTGCAAGTTGCATATAAACATTTGTAACATTTACAAATATGTTGCTTCTTAGATTTTTTATTTCTAATATAATTTTCTAATAGTCTTAGCCTTACTCTTTTCCTCAGTTGTAGAATTTTACTTCCACTAATTAATTAGTACATTACTATTTTATTTTTAATTGTAACTGCTAAATATATATTGACATCACTTTACACAAGCAAAACCTAATTATTATGTGACCACACTCAAGAAATAAGAGTTTTTCTGCAGAGACAGCCAACATTGTTTATGTGATGAAGATTATTTCCATATAGGCATTCTACCTTTTGACAAGGGCATGGACAGTAGCTTAATATGGACAAAAATATGGTCAGCACATTTTCTGATTGTGCTTACAACAACCTCATAGAATATTTAAGGCCAATAATGATTTTAATTTCATCTGCCATTATTGTAATAAAATTTTGCATCTTTCCATTTTACATAGGCAAAGGGAGCTGTGTATTTATAGACACATGTACATATGTCTATAAATACTCAGCTCCCTTTGCCTATGTAAAATTAACTTCTTTTAATACACAGTACAAATGCAGTTGTAAGTAAAGCCCTGAAAGAAAGGCTACCCTGGTGGTTATAGCATTCAGCTCAACTGATGTCCACTGTGCATACCTGACCCAAGGCAAAACAGCTGACCTGGTTGAAAAAACCAGAATCACATGAACAGGATTGTGTGGTGAGTGTTGGCTTCAGGAAAGAGAGCAGGTCAAGAAATAAGGCTGAATTCCTGACCAATTTATTTTTCATCATTACACTTTAAAAGATTTGTATTTATGAATGATATTTATTTATGAAGGTTATAAACAACATGCTGAAATTAATAAGACTGGGACCAGGAATAAAATTAAATAAAACATACACAGAGGTGCAAATCTCTATACAGATGTCAATATTTGGGTTGTTTAAGCAAAGAGATTACAAATAAAGAAACAACTATCAATACTGGAGGGAAGGAGTTGTAAGACAATGAAGTCTTGATTCTGAAACAATTAAGTTTCAACCAGTGTACAAAGTACATATTAGTGTGGCCATCCCTCAAATCCTGTGTACAGCTTTGGATCCTTCATTCCAAGAAGGACATTGTGGTGCTGGAGCATGTCCAGAGCAGGGCAGTGAAGCTCATGAAGGGTGTGGAACACAAGTCTTGTGAGGAGCAGCTCAGGGAACTGGGGATGTTTACCCTGGAGAAAAGAAGGCTAAGGTGGCCTGAGACCTTATTGCTTTCTGCAACTACCTGAAAGGAGGTTGTAGCCAGGTGAGGGTCAGTCAACAGGACAAGAGGAAATGGCTGAAGTTGGGCTAGGGGAAGTTTAGATTGGTTATCAGGAAAACTGCTTCACAGAAAGAATGATCAAGCACTGGAAGAGGCTGCCCAGAAGAGTGATGGAATTGCTACTCCTTGAAGTGCTCAAAAAACATGTAGATGTGGCACTTAGGGACGTGATTTAGTGGTGCACTTGGCAGTGCTGGGTTAACAGCTGGACTTGATGGTCTTAAGGATCTTTTGCCATCTAAACGATTTTATAATATGTAAATACTCATGTCAGCTCAAATAGCACAATTGTAGACAATTTTTTATAGTCAGCAATACAGTAATCACTCATTTCCTTGATATATAATTTTAAAAATTAATTCACTACACAGTAGCTGCAGGGAAGAACTAAATGAGCTGCAGTAATTTTTAAGCCATTTAAAACGTTGCAAACCAGTATTTGTTAGATTTTCAATTTTCTCACACTGCAATCTTTTAAAATTAAAACATGCTTTAAGATATTGAAAAGATCTTTTAATGTGACCAAGAAAAAAATAAATCAGAAAGGATTGTTTTCGTTTTTTAGTTAACTAAAGGAAGTAATTCTTGAATAATGAAAATGAATTAGTTGAGAAATTGACATTTTTACTTTTCGGAATACCACAGGGAAAGGTATTTGCTCCTCTGAAAAGCAGTGATTTTTTTTTTAGACAACAAATAAACATTAATCAGACTCATTGTTGTGCACTGAGAGCAAGCTACAAAGGTTCTGAAAAATTACATGGAGTCCAGAATGTAATATATAACTATATTTAATACCTACTTGTAGACCTGCAGTTCAATCTTCAGTGTTGCAATCACAAGCACTCAGCACTCCTAACTTTAATATATTTTCAAACTTAGGATACAATATCACACTACTTTTTAGATAAACTGCCACTAACTCCTTATTGTCATTGCAAGGAGGTTAAGGAGGTCTGGCACAGTGATTTTTTTAGATGGTCATGCAGCATCAACTAAGCCAAACATTAATTACCCTTTTTTTTTTTTCATGGTACAAGCAGCTTTAGTGCAAAGTTCCTTACCTTTTTTTTTGACCTCTGACATAATGACATAGTTTAAGTGTATTACTACCAACTCTCAATTTATTAAAAGTTTAAATTACATGTCAGTTGCAATAGCAGTTTTGGTGACCTGAACACCTCTCTAAGAACTTAAATGAGACTGAAAATTCATTCTGCACTGTTCATTTAGAGCATTATCTCTTTTTCCCTGTTTACTAGCACTAAGCTTTTACTAGCTTCTCATATGACAAGTAAAACAGCCATCTTATAATAACTATGCTTTATAACAGAAATCTAAAAATGATTCAATGCAATTACTTTCTTGAACACAAAACAATTATTACTACTACCTCCACATGCTGATATTTTCTAAAGAAACATCACTCAATTTGTAGTTATATTCAAATAATTTAAAAAGCGCATACTTTTGAAATCTCCATCCCCAAATGTCAATGGATAGGCTCCTGGCTTTTCAATCTTGTACATTTCCTCTATAAAAAGGATTTTACAATCATTTATTGTGTCTTCTGGACCTCTGAAAAACAAAAAGAATAAAAAGTACATTTAACTTAGTTCCTCAGACCTAGATTCTGTACCTTTTGAATCCTAAGCAATAAGATAAGTAGCCTTTTTAAAATCACTGATAGGACACTTTATTTCAACTCACACACAAAAATCTGTCTAGCACTGTAACTCCTAAGGAAAAAGTAAAACACATACTTATGGCTTGCTTAAAGAAAAGACAGCTCCATTATCCTCAGACTGTTTGGCAGCTCAGTATGTCTTTATTGACAGTTATCCAATATGGCTTAATTCCACTTTTAAAACCTCAAAATGTTTTTATTGGCCAAACACAGCAGACCAGCAAAACCATGTCCTCTGGAATACAGCATCTCAAACATTATTATAAAAGTATAGTATCACACAAACAAACCAGAAATGTGAGCTATAAGACAGAATGATACTTGGAACCCATAGAACAAGAAAAGCAGCAGAAAATTTCAATAGCCCCTCTATGCCTTATAACTGGCTTTCAACTCTGGAAAGCCATATACAATATTGTACTGAATTATATATGGTAAATAGTCCTGCTAATGTCAGGTTTCAGTGCAAAATCTCAGTGATTAGTAGTTACAAATACTCCAAGACTCCACAACAATGCTACAAGATTTCTAGAAAATATTTACAAAATATTAAATGTAAGGGTTTTCACCTACTCTTGTTAAATTACATTTGTACCTACACAGATTGTAACATAAACGGAAACATATCTAGGAAGAAATGGCCATAATGACATCAACAGTTGTCAAGCATTCCCTTTTCCTTCCTCCTAAGGACAATACTGTGTTTTCTTCAACTGCCTCTTCTCTTACCACTTTCTACTTACCTGATCTAGAAGTAAGCAGGAATTTTCAATATAATAAAATACTGATATCTGTAAGAACCTATCATAGAGGTGACTTGAAAGCACTTTTAAAGAATGCCAGGTGGCAGATCCTATAAAAAGGTCTAGTCTGAAAAACGAAATCAGACTATCGACAGATAGGGAAACAGGATATTAGATTAATATTCAATAAGGACAACTGCAACAACAGAACATCTCCAGAAACATCAGGCTTCAGTCTGCAATCTATGGCTCTCTGCTCTGCCTCTTTGCCTGCTCCCACCACTTCCTTTGTACTGATTACCAGTTCTTGAATTCTGACATATGATAACCAAACTAAGGCAGAAAAAAACTAAGCCATGGAAAAACTTTTTCATGGCCCTGAGCACCACAGTATTTAGGTTTCCATGGAAGAACTGGGGTTGAGAGGACTCTGACACTCTTGATTGACTCTAATTGCCTTTTAAGTATACCAACAGCTCTTTACTTAGGCACTTGTATTTATTTTGACCTTTTACTTTCCCAGCAGTTTTTGGAGGAAAAACACTCCCCATTGTTGGTCACATGCATAAACAGCAAATGCTAGCAAATTTCAATATTTAGACTATTTGAACAGACTATAGAAACTCTGCATCAATGCAAATATATCCATCAGATAAAGAACTGTTTGATTTCCTGATCAGGAAAATCATGTATTTAGACTAAATTTCATCTGTACCCTAAGGGGATAGTACTTTAAAGCAGTTCTGACCATTGTGAATAACACCTCTTAGGTTCAGCATGCAAAGACACTTTGAATTATCCACAATATTGAGCAATTCAAAATCAGAAAGGCACAATACATGCAAATATAGAAAGGATAAGATGTAAACATAATCTTTGGCTGGAAAACTGAATCAAGAAACTCCTCAAACCACCAATATTTCCCTGGTTATTTTGTGTACTTTGGAGAGTCTTTAGACTTCCTATATTTCAACTTCCTATATTTCTTGTTATACCTAGATTATTTAAAGCTAAAACCAAACCAAAACACACCTGTTGACATTCTTTAATGCCATAAATCTGTGTTAGTACCTTTCTTACTTACAACACTACTTGACTGCCTATCCAATGTTATTCCTCTAGGACTAACTTCTAACAGAACTCCAAGTCATGAATCTAATTTAATACAAAAATACAGAATATTACTTCTTTCAGGTAGTTAATGTGCAATATTATACTTAATGTAGCAGCTACAAATGACTAATATTCTCAAGTTCTATTAAATTTCAGACACATTTAAGCAAATTTTTCACTGATTTTTGCATCCTGCAAATCTTAAATGTTTGTGTAGTCTATAACCACTATCCCTAAAATGAGAAAAACTGCAGCTTGGAAAAACCCTCCTCTCCACCCTCTACAGTGTGTTATGGTTTGGAGCTATTTAACTTACCTTTCTTCCCTCCCCTGCATTTTCCCCAGAAGAATAAAGCAGCTGTTAAAAAAGGTTTTTCATTATCTGTATTCTCTGCATACAGTCTACAGTCAAGAAGAAAGGGGGCAAAACACCATACAGCTTTACTCAGAAATCTAGACACTTGTTATTAATTTCTTTGGGAAACAAGCCAAATTTGAGTTCAGTAGAATATTAATTAGAAGTAAAATCCACTGGCGTCAATTTGAACAATAATACTTTTAACCACAATGATTATCACATTATTTCCTATGGTATTATAAAAAGATGTTATTTCCACCTCAGAGTGTTGAAGTGCAACATACTTTTCTAGTTTAGCTAGCTAAATAAAAAACTCCTCTAATTAATACTGGAAAACACAAAACCCTCAAAATAATAAAAATCATTGATAAAGCTGCATGGCATGTTTTTCTCTCATATAGCACATATAATCTCTATAGCACTGCAATTCTACTGTCTAGCAGAATTATTCCTTATATCTAGGGAGTACTTATTAAATGGATGGAATTCATAATTGCTCTATCACATACACTAAATCATGGTAGACATTCCTTCTCTTTTTGCCTGCATTTTTCCTTTAGGATAAAGACTCTTAGGAAGCAATTTTCAGGCTAAGTTTGTCCTAAAGTCTATTTAGTATTTGAACCAGAGAAAACATGTTATTTTCTGCTGTAAGTTATATAAGTAAGCAAATTCTATCAAATAACATTACAAAACAGGTATGCTCCAACAAATGTCACAGCAGCGTATCTGAAACTACAGAGGAACATTAACTAACATTGTGAAAATGATGGCTAATAATAAATGGTGAAGCCTTACCAAAGCTAAAAAAATCGGCTCAGCTAGTTGCTCACCAAAGAATAATTTTTCTACCACAGTACACATTAAGTGCTTTAATAATGATCATGTAATTTTAAAATTATGGTTATCTAATAAAATTGTGGCTATATTATGCTGTCAAACATACAACCTACTATACCAAAAAAGAGATTATTCAATTTGCATGGTAGATGGGGTGTTTGTATTTAAAGTAAAAACTTTAAATCACTTGAAAGAATTAAATCCCAAAACAAAGCCATATTCTTGGACACAGTATAATTCCTAATGCAAGCCTTCCTTTGAGATAGGTTAGCCAAGGCCAGAGAGAAACCTTCAACTGAACTTTCTTATAACTGCACTTTCCCTATAAACATTTCCTTTTTTTTTCTTTTTACCTTCAGGTGGCAAAACACTTTAGACATTCAAAATCATAGTTGACTAAATGTGTGACAAGTGGGCATTACCCAGGATATTTCAAAGGTTAGCTTCACAGAAAATCACAGAAAATCAGAAAGCTATCACAGAAAATAAGAGCTGCTGGACAGTTACCAAACTTAGAGAACTTTATAATTTCTTTCAGTCTGAGAGATTCAGTGACAATTGTCAGATCTCTGTCTGGAAATTTCTGGGTTTATCACGTAACCTCACTGAAATTAAAAGTAGAGTATTTTAACACACAAGTCAAATACAATGCTGAATAAAGATGGGGGTCAAAACTACTAGAAAAATACACACTAAGTTTATATTCACACTAAGAATAATAAGTGTCTCATGATGATTTGCCTTTAGGCACCCTAAGAGCAAAACTCTACTCACACTGTCATGCTTACCACAAACAGCTAATTCACAGTCAGTCTCTAACGCTAAGGTCAAAAAGTAGTGTCCAGGTCAGTAGAGAAACAGCCATGATCAGAACAAAACCTAAAAGAATATATTATTGGCTATTCTCTCCAAATATACAAATTCACCTTACAAACAATATACAAATCAAAACTAGATTTACTACCACTTTGCTTACATGCCTTACATGAATCAGCCTTTATTCTGCTTTTGTAAAGTTTTCAGCCAGCAACTCTTTCGGTTCTGCATAACAAACCATATTTAAATAACCTCTTAAAAACCACACAATCTTTCAATATTACCATTGAAAATGCTTGTTAGAACTTTTAATATCATCTCCTTAGAAGCAGCTGACTAGAGATTTGACTTAAAACAGGCTTATTTCTAAGGTGACTTACAAAATCTTCCCACATGAAGACAGTGTATTACATTGATAATCTGATCAAATTCTGCTAGGTTGTACTGAATAATGTAGAGTTTATTTTTTATTACACACAAACAAAAAAGCAGAGAGTATTTACAAGACTTTTTCAGAATATTCCACACACATTTGTTTTATCATTAAAATAAAAATGCAGTTACAAAATGGGACAGTGTTAGCTCTGCTTTTAATTCAACTTTCCATTTTTTACACAAGCACTTTAAAGACACATTACAACTTCCAAACTATGCAAAGATTTAATTAATCTCTTTCTATAATATTCAAACAATGGAAAAAAATTAAATTAACATTTTCTAGGCAATGTTGAGGATTATATTCTAATATAAATCTTTAATGATTTTAAAAAACAAACCACATATATTCCCAAACCTAAAAATTCATACTGTGGACATACATACAAGCCAGGTAGGATATTGCTTTTTTTATGCCAGCAGTAGGTGTGACACTGGTCCATTTACAAACCAATATATTATAGTTCATGACGCCAGATTCTGGAAGCAGAAACTTGGACACAGAAACTCTCCTCTTCTCTGTGAGCTGTAGGCAGGTGGACATTAGAGTACCTGGGGAAAGAAATGGCCTGAGAGAACAGCCAGCAGCAATGTCAGAGGCTCACGACTCGGTGCACATCCCTGCCCCACGCCACGGATCACAGCGAGGTGAGGAGCCTGAGGAGGGCCCCGATCCCGCCCCAAATCCGGCTCTGTCCAAGGTGCTGCAGGAACGCCCCTGTCCCATCGGGAGGCGACTCCACTGCCACCACCCAGCTGCTCCCTTCCTGTACTCAGGACCGAGTCTGTGACTGGCACTATCACAAATGCTCACTGGGCATCTACAGCTTCCAACTCCAAGTTCAAACACACAGATGTTAACACCCGACTGCCCACAAAGTATCAGGTAAAGAAGCAGGTTCATGACCCATAAAGGTGATTCACCAAAGGCTTCAAGGATGAAAAACAAAGATACAAGAGCTGTGCTTGGCACCACAGAGCACGGTCTAAGTTCAATCTATGTGTTTGCAGACTGAACTGCAGTGCACAGAAACAATGCTAAGGGTCTGTTCAAGACATCACCCCAAGTGTCTGGGCTAGACAACAAGCTCCTTCGTGCTAGGAAGAAGCGAAGATACAAATAGATGATTCTCACTAGAAGAGGTTAAACACTTCTATCCAGTTTTTAAATTATATTGCAGTTCAGTGAGTAGATGCAGCACACACTCATGAGCTCAGACAGAGTTACAGGAGACCAGTCTGAGATCCTTGCCTGACTGAGAAGCTCAACTCAAAAACAATGACATGAGAAGAAGCACCTCCCTTCATAATAAACTCACAGAAATACTGTCAGGATGAAAAGATCTTTAAAGAAAATAAATAATACAAAAGGAAGAGTCCTGAAAACACAGAAACATATTAAGCACTCCGGGGGAAAAAAACCAACAAAAACCAACAAACAAATAAAAAAAATCCAACAAAACAAAACAAAACAAAAAACCAAACCAAAACCAAACCAAAACAACCCCCCCAAAAAACCCGAATCAACCAAAAAACCACAAACCCCGAACCCAAAAACCTTTCAACCTCCCAAACCCTAAGTAAATAAATTAACAAGAAACCTGCAAAATGTCAGGTGCTTTAAAACCAACCAACCAACCAATCAACAATAACAATAAAAAGCAAATTAAGAAAAGGTGGAGGAAACTTATGAAGGTATCCACCATAAAATCATGGAAGAGAATACAATGGCACAGAATCACAGACTCACAAAGATATTTCCTAAGAATGGTCATATCAAACCAAAAGCAAGGAGAACTACTTGCAAAGAAAGCCAAACATTTCTAGCCTAGAAAGTCAGTAATGAAATTATTATCATGGCTTGAATGTATATGAAAAATACATAATGTATTGAAATGACTGTAATGAAAAAACTTGGCATCCAGGGATTCTCCTGCTCAGAATGCGACAAATCTAACCCACCAAGAATTCCTGAAAGTCAGAAAATCCCAGAGAGAAAAAGAAGTCCTAACTAATTTGACATTTAGAGGGCAGCTGTTTATTTTGGAATGTCTTCCTTATATTCCTTATATTTCCCAATTCTCTTCAGAAAAATTACACCAAATGCTTCCACCGCAATTTCCAATTTCATTAGTGCATGATATTAAATCCTCCGTTTATTCATCCAATGGCCATTACATAATGCTAATACAGCTTGTCCAGGTCTTCTATGTTTGTAAGGAATCTCTGATAATCCTGTCATTATTAATTTTTATATTGATAAATCCAAATATCCATAGACTTGTGGGTTTAACTGTTGGAGAGATTCCCCAACAAACAAGTGAGACAAACACACGGTGCCTGCCAGAAACACCTATACACCAATGCATGAGCAATGAATAAAGGGGATTACAGAGGTCTGTGTAAATTATGCAGCTCCATGACAACAGCAGATCCTGGAGGCATGGTGGGATAGCTCACATGACTGGAATGCTGTGACTGTTGGGGAAGGGCTCTCCAGGAAGAAGAGGCTAGGAAGACTAAGAGCAGGTGACCCTTACATGAGGGCACATCAGGAACCAGGCAAGAACTTACAGGTCAAAGTTAGCAGACAGAACTCAGTGATGCTCTAATAGGTGCTTGCAATAGGGAGCAAAGATTTGAAGACTCCTTCAGACAACTGGAAGAAGTTTCATGCCTACAGTCCCTATTTTCACAGGGAACTTGAAGCACCATGGCATCTGCTGCAAGGTCAACTAGTAGAACACAAACAATTTACAGAATTTCTGGAGTGCAGAGGTACTGATCTTGATCATGCAGAAACAAGAAACTTTCTTGATCATGCAGAAACAAATTGCTAGACCTGATACATCAAACCTTGTCATGGGAAATTAAAGTTTTTCTGCAATGATGATGAGATGGAGTTCAGAATCCTTAGAGGAAGGATAAAGGGCACGGCAACCCTTAGAACATGGATTGCAGGGCAGTAGAATATAACCTCTTTGGAGATCTACTTGGAAAAATCATACAAGATACCTTGTAGAGAAGGGCCCAGTAAAGCTAGTTGACATTTAAGCTGAAAAATGGTCTATCACCATGTGCAGGACATCAAAGGCAACAGGAATCCTGCAGAAATTAATAAGGAGCTTAGATATAAAAAGGAAATCTGTAAGAGGTGGAAGCTGGAATAGCTGATCTGGGGCAGGAAGAGGTTTGTCTTATTGTGTAGGTTGAGAACGCCAATGTCTACTTTGATTTGATTCTGGAAAGTAGAATTCTATGACTATAAAAACAGGAAAGAGAATCTGGAGAAAATGTGGGGCCACTGCTAAATACAGCAGCCTGATGAAAATAAACACAGGAAAAACAAGGTACTCAGCACTTTCTTTGCCTCAAGTATTTACTGCTAACACCAGTGTTTAGGAATTTCAGGTCCCCAAGAGCAGAAGGGATGGCAAAAGCAAGGAAGACTTAACCTCAGTGGAAGATTAAGTGATGGAGCATTTACACAGGACATATAGAAGTCTACTGGCCCTAACAGGTCATACCCATGAGCTCTGAGGGAGCTGCCCGATGTCTGGATGAGTGTATTCTTAGTCCTGTTATTGAAAGGTGGTTACACCTTCCTGTTTAAGAGAAGAAAGCACACATGACTCTTATTTTCAAGACAGAAGATTGATGACAGACTGATCAGCCTCAACTCAATCCCCGGGAAAGTGAGTATTAGTTGCCTCTGCCACCATTTAGAGTTGGACAGAAAGGAATTTCATGATGTTCAACAAAGAAAAATTCAAGTCCTGCACAGAGGGAGTACCAGTACCTACTGTGCATTCCCACTTTACTGGAGAACAGCTTGGTAGAGAGAGACCTTGAGGGACATAAACCAAAATGACCATAAACCAGTCATGTGCCCTTGCAAGCAAAAAAGGTCCACAGCTTCTTGGACTGCATTAGGAGCAGCATTCCAGCATGTAGAGGGAAGGTGAATGCCACTCATGACTCAGCATTAGTAAGGCCAGGTGTAGGCTCCCCAGAGAACACAGACATAAGTTTACAGGAGAGGTTCCAGAAAAGGGATACAAAAATGATTAACAGACTGAACATTCTTGATACAGGACTGCTTAAACTGGAGAATAAAAGGTGTGTGTGAGGATGGCTCTCACCTATGTGTATAAACAGGGAGCAAGACTCCTCTAACTAGTTGACTGCCAGGATAAGAGGTAAGAGGTACAAACACATGAAAAATGCATTTTGTGTGGCAAGAGAGAATTTTTAGACTGGATTGTTCAGAAAACTTGTTGAGTGATCACCCATAACATTATTAAAGCCCCAACTACACTTAGTCCTAGACAAACTGCTCTGCTGATTCTGCTTGAAACAATCTCAGGAGCTCCTTTCCATCCTCAAAATTTCTCTTAAATGTATACACATGTTTTAATATAATTCCTTTTTTCTTTTTTATTTTCATAATGCTTTGCCAAATACTGCACTTACAACTATTTCCCACCCACCCGCCCATCCACCCACCATTTGCCTTCTAGCACATAAATTTGTTTTCTTCTGTTCTTCCTCTTTTGTTTGGACTTACTTTCCTCAGTGGGAAGAAATTAAACTTCAAAACACTTCTAAATATCACCCCCCTAAAAAGCAAGTCAAAAGACTCTGTGGTTCCAAGTCTGCATGTTTATTAAAGAAAGGACACTTACAAATACTGAAGATATAGTTTATATATAGTTCTGGAAAAACCAAACAAAACCCTCAAGATCCAAGTTAACCCATTCTTCAGCCTAAAAATACACTTTTATCTTACAGTAATGATTAGGACACCCAAAACAATTGAAATTTTAACACATTTTACTTATGCTTTTTCCTGTTGTTGTTAAAACAATTAATGTTTTAACAAATAATTAATTGAAATGTTAAGCTTTGAGATACAATCTAAAGAATCAATTTTCTGTCACTCTTCTGAAATTCACTGCATTTTATGCGTCTCTCTTTAGTGCATTTAGATGAGGGGATGTGTGTTTAGGGGTAAATGGAATAGTAGATGAGTGGAATATTCTTGATACAGTTAAACTAGGGCTTACTAAAGGAGAGCAAATCACTTCCCTCAGTCTTCTACTTATCATTCTTTTTATACAGCCCAAATACTGTTAAACTTCATTACACATTGCTAGTAAATATTCACCTTGCTTCCTACCAAGACCCACAGATCCCTCTCATCAGAGCTACTTCCCAGTCAGTACTGTTTCAAGGGTCTATGCCCCCCCAGGTTGAAGAAAACTCTGCATCTATCTTGATTTTCTTGAATCTTCTGCCACCCATTCCTCCTCTGCCTGTTCAGGCCTCTCTGATTGGTAGCACTACCCTTGAACTTCCATCAGTTTAGTGTCTGGACACTTGGTAGGATTCCACTATATTTCCACAAGATGCTGCGCAATATACATCCCTGCAGGATACATCCCTGCAGCTCCTTGCTTGTCACCACTGTCCAAGTGGCATGCAACTTACTAGCCACTATCCTCTGAGCAAAATCATTCAATGTTTTCTTTCTCAAAACCCACTTGGTTGTCCATCCTCCCACTTTACTACAGGAATCACCAGACAGGGATAGGATATACTGGAACACTTGCACATTGAATTAAATTACAACTTTTGCTCCACTCTTGGCCACAGAGAAAATAATTTTGTCACAGAAGGCAGATGAACTTGCAATGCATGATTTGTTTTTGGAAAAAGATTTTGCTCTGGCTATTCCTAATCATCACCATTTGGCTAGCACTTCAAGAGTACTGTCCCTTTTTTTCCAAAGCCTGAAATAAGGCTGACTGGCCCTCTTTTAAAACAGATGCAGATTTGCCTTTCTCCAGTTGTCAGGGACAAAAGTCAAAGTGATATTATTAAAAGTTTATGATTGTTGACACAAGCTGTGCATTTAACCAGGTTTTGATTTACAGGATTTGCTCACTCCTTTTCCTTGGGATGATTTGCCCTCCAAAGTCTTATCCTTTTCACCAGCAGGACTAAAAAGATCTTAAATAATTGGGTTACGTACTCTTTGTCTCTCAAGGCAGACTTGATTTGCCACTACAAATCTGGAATTTCAAAGAATAGTATGTTCACAGTCCAAAAGATTAAACACAAATTACAAGCATCTAGTCTACTTTCCCTCATTTTGGGAAACCAACCTGAAATGATCAAGTATCAGTTTCCTCATATTGCTAGTTAAGATCAGGCAATATGCAGGGAAACAGCATAAAGGACAAATCAGTTACTTTTTATGTTATCTTTTTAAGAATCAGGAAAAGGGAAGTATGTAAATAAAATATTTGTTCCATATCAGAAAATAATAAGCAAATCTTAAAGCAGTAATCCTTCAAATCCTTTATATTCAATGGAGCCTCTTGAAGATTTGTCCTCTTTAAGGTAGTACAATGAAGCATGCAGGTAAAGAGTGTGAAGGAATAGCTCTGATCTGCATAGAACATGTCCATCACAACTATTCAGGAAGTGTTTGTAAAATGGGAACTTTTGTCCAAAAGATAAAGAAAAGGATATTCCTAATAAGTCAGCCAAATAATTCTCAAAATTTACTCTTACATAGAATCATAGAATGGTTGGGTTGAAAGGGACCTCAAAGATCTTCTAGGTTTCAATCCCTGGTCAGGGACATTTTCCACTAGAGCAGGCTGCTCAGAGCTCCAACCAACCTGGACTTGAATAGGGATGGCAGCTTCCCTGGGCATCCTATTCCCATGCCTCACTACCCTCATACTACAAAATTGCTTCCCAATATATACTCTAAACCTAATGTTTCAATTTGGAGCCATTGACCATTGCTCTGTCACCACATGCTCTTGTGGAAAGTCTCTGGTTTTTTTGAAGGCTCCTTTCAAGTACTGGAAGGCTGCAATTAGGTCACCCCAAAGCCTTCTCTTCTCCAGACAGAACAATTCCAATTCTCCCAACTTTTCATAAGAAGAGGAGCTCCATCCCCCCTCAACTATCTTGGTGGCTTCCCCGGGACTCACTCCAACAGGTCCATGTCCTTCCTGTGCTGTGACCCCAGAGCTGATGCAGCTCTGCAGGTGGGGTCTCAGCAGAGCAGAGCAGAGGGGCAGAATCCCCTCCCTGGCCCTGCTGCCCACGCTGCTTTGGCTGCAGCCCAGGACACGTTTGGCTCTCTTGGATGGGAGTGCCCATGACTGGGTCATGTCTAGCCTCTCACCCCCCAGCAGCCCCAAGCCCTTCTGGGCAGGGCTGCTCTGATCTGTTCATCCCCAGCATGTACCAACACCAAGGGTTTGATGCCATAATTGCTGAATCAAGGTATTGTACGTCATAAAGATCTTGCAAAGAGGACAAGTACCACAGTGAATGGTTACAGGACTCACTCTGCTCATGCTCTCTTCAGATACTGTTCTTCTGTCTCACATTTGACAGAAACAATTCAACCTGGATAGCAACCTTTCTCTAGAACCCAGGAACTATAGGATGTCTCAGTATCTCCTGGGCAGTTTGTCCTGTACACCTGAGTCATAAACAGGAGGAACTTCATACTACTCAGAAGTCCCTTTAATAATATTCTGTCCTTGTATCCATTATATCTTTTAATTCTTGACTTTTCCTCAAAGCTGAAACCACAGTGGAAGAGAAGTTAACCTAATCTAGAATTTAAAAGTGAACAGTTTTATTTCCAATAAACTTCACTTCTAAGTTCAAGCAGAATTATACTCACACACCACTTCAGCTAACATGATTTCTTTTGTCCAACACTGTAATTAACTGGTACTCAAGACATTCTGGTTGTCAAGAGTCATTCCTATTAGGAGTTGTAAGATTATTCCCTAAGGCTGTGTATCACAAAATGATCAATCTCTAGCTGTAGAGACTAGGAAAGGCAGTACAAACTAGTGTTTAAAAAGTTCTAGGCATCATCTCTACAGATTGATCATCAAAAATCCCAGCAGGCTTCTTGGCCCTTCAGAATCTATCTTGATTTGAAAGTCTTGTTGATTCAAGAGGAGTTCTCTTCTTCAAAGGAGGTGACCAGCTCCACTGAAGTCACAAGGAGAAGAGGAAAGTGGGGGATACAAGTTCACATTTTTACTAGTTTTGTTGCCTAGAAGAAATATGTCACTTCTACATCTGTGCAAAAAAGCTGCAGGTGAGGTCTTCAGCAACTGAAATTCTTATAATTAGGATAACTTTCATGCTGTATCAGCAGGTATTTGAAAAAAGTAAATATTGTTAATATTTCACACAGTATCAAAATAATATCCTCCCTCATCAACCAGCAACAGTCAAAGACGCTACAATAAAATAAATAAACCAGAATGTTACTTTGGGTAGAAAATTATGCAAACATTAGTAAGACATAAACCACATTGACGAAAATTCCAGACTAAAAAAGAAGCACTATACTATTGGGCATCTACCAAATTATGACCACAACTCTTGACAAGATGATTATAATAATATATACTGAGAGTGATAGGAAGTATGGTACTGTTATTTTCCTAAGTGTCAAAACAAGGTACACCTACCAGTAACTTTTTTTTAAACTAGATATAACAGAAGTACAAGAATTCTTGAAATTATTAAAAAAAAAAAGCTTGTTCCACTCACTATTACAGAATACCTCACTATTCTGTAAAGTTCTCAAATTCTGTGCCTTTGCAAAGCTGTAAGAACAAAAATATGTATGATTTTTAAAAAATCAGAAGTTCAACGTAAATTGAATCAAAGAAATAAAGGGAGAAGTTAAAAGTAAAATCTGCACAGGAAGCATAAAGTTAATTTAAAAATATCATACTGCATTCTGAGAAGAAAACATGCCAGATATGAATAAAAATAGTAGTCAGATGATAAATATGAATGCATACCATAAAAAAAAAGACCTGGCAGGTTACAAGAAAAATTCAACAAGAATATTTGAAAATTAAGAGAAAGTAATCTGCAAAAAATTATTCCTTTCTGGGAGCAGGAACTCTCATACAAAATCCTGCAGAACTAAAAGATGGCAAATATTAACACAAAAATTTAGGGCTGTTCTATTACATTCCTTCACAGAAGCATAGGTGAAGACTTCAAATTCATTAAAGAATTTCTTGTTTCTATAGAAGAAAATTCTGTTCATTCTGCATAATTTTTATCTACATCCGTATACATCTTCAAAGGCTTAAGCAAAATACGAGTCTTGGTATTGACAGAGCCCTTGCTAAACCCAGACTTTCGAGGGCTCACTGAAGACAATTAAGATCTAATTTGGTCTCTACCTTCAATTCTAGCAAGGAGCAAATGCAGAGCATCATTTGATCTGCTGTGGTTTGACTTGGCATGGTGAATTTAAATGTATCTGCTGGCTCCAAGGATAAACTGTGAACAGTTAGCCTCAAAGACAACAAGTCATATTATTCTGGATTACAAACAAGTGTTGTCATTATGAAACAGAACACTCTCCCAGGGGATATTTAAAACCAGAAATGCAGTACCTTGCCAGTTAAAATCAGTTCAGAGGTGCCACAGATACTCCAACTAAGAATCTCACATTCAGATATGCTGAAATGCAAGCCTGTACACTCCGTCACGAGAAACTTAAAATCCTAATCCATGGCCAAAGCACTGCTGTTTCCCTAGTATTTGCATCTGAGACACAGAAAATTCTGTTTGACATGTTTTAAACATCCTACAATTACAAATCCTAGATGCAATGAGAATACTGTAAAAATGTGAATTAATAACAAGTGGACAATTATTCTGCACAATGATGCTTGCCTCTCCTGTTCAGTCTCATCCTCTATTTGGTAATATTCACTATTTCATATATATTTTCCAAAAGATGGACTAATGATGACAGATTGTACAGGAATTTTCCTTTAGGTTATGACTAAGGCAAAAATAACAGTAACACCAAACAAACACATGTGTCAAAAGGTACACACAAAAAAAGTATTCATCATATTTTCTACTAACTTCAAAGCATGACCACAAACAGCACATTCTTGTTATTTCTGGTGATTATATCAACAGCTTTATGAAATCTTTGTCAGAAGGAACCAAGATCAATAAATCAAACCTTCAAATATGGCATACAAAAATGTTTTATACAAAGTCTCTTTGATTTAGTACCACAATAGAAAAAAAGTCGAAGCGAAGAATATAACTGATGCAACCCTAAGACCTCTGCCTCCCTTCACTGTCTGCTAAAGCTGTTCTTAAGTAGTACACAAAAAAATAGTCATTAGCATACAATCAATTAATCACAAACATATAATCATAAAAATTCAAAATAAATTTCACCTTTATTTGAGACAAAGTTAATGCTAACATAATATAAAGAACTCATAATCATATACCAATACTATAGAATATAAATATATTAATTATATTATTCAAGATTGAAATAACAACTGCATTATAATTCTAAACTAAATTAATTTATTCTATATTATTTATATTATATATTAATATACAAAAAAGCACTGAGGTTGGTTTTTAATTTGCAAATCAACATGCCTGAAATTCAAAGTAATTATTTTTGCATGCTCCTTACACAAATTTATGAATGGTAGGAACTTGTCTTGTTCTTTTACTACTAATTGAGAGGAATGAGTTGGGTAGTACAGAATTATTCTTTGATAAATTTAAGAAATGGCAGGGCTCAGTTAACCTTACTTTCTACAACCAATTGCTTATTGAATATACAATCTATTAATATTTAAAGGAAACCGGCATTCTTAATTAGGAAGAAAATTCTCTGAAATAAGATTCCATTGGAAAAATGGACTTCAATGCATCACCTTAGAAAAGGTATTTGTCAATTGAGTTGTTTTCCTCCCAACTCCTTTCAGAGGATAGTAAATCTAAGTATAATGGGGAACTCTACTGTACCTGCCACAGTACTGACTGTATTTGAACTTATCTTCTTCTTTGAAGCATAACTATCAGTTTATTTAGATATAGAAAAGACTATCCCATAGTTTGAATTTTTTATTAGCCACCAGGTGCTTCCTTTTGCCAACATAACATGTATTTTGATTATAGTATTTTTATAGATGGGGAAAAATCTGAAAGAATCCATATAGGCAACAGTTTTAAAAAATTTTATCAACAGACATTTGAACTTCATATAAACTATTGTCTGGACAGTTCTACTTGTAGACAGTCATGAAACCCATTCCTGACTCACCAAATGCCACTAGCACTACAATGAATAAAAGCATTACAATGAAAATCTGCATCTCTCCATTGATATTGTCCTCCATTTCTTACTCTCTTCTCTGTTTCAAGTTAATAATTCAAAATATCTATCCTTTTTTTCTAACTTTGTATTTCAAGTTTGGGGCATTTTTGCTTTGTCTACAAAATGAGTCCATGTGCCTGGTTACTTAATAAAAGATGACCATAATGCTCTGAGATTGCCTAACAAAACTCCTATAATTCTAAAATTAAAACCCACCCTCAAAACAGACTTTTATTTACTTGCATGCTTTCCCAAGCCAATGTCTTTGCTATTTCCCAGTACTAGGTAAGATTGCACTTTTACACAAAATACTGAATTAGACCTGATTAATACGGACTTCCGTGTGTCTCTCCCAAGCAACCATGTCTCACACTAAGTCTTCCTACAGATACAACACTCACTTTTCTTGTAAGGAAAATGACAAGGTATGCTAACAGTCCAATTCATGTTTAGCAATACACTCCCAAAATAATGATAACACTCATGAGTAAATTAAATCAACCACTGGTCATCTGTGAGATAACACTAAGAAGGTAATAACGGCTTACTGACAGCTGTATCTTAAGAAAATACTGTTCTAAAAAACTGTACAGAAGTTTTAAAATTAAAGAGTAAAACAAAGCAAAGATATTCAGATAACCTCAGTCACAATAAAAACTTGCAGTTCCCACATCCCACAGCTCCACACTTTATTTATCAGAGGTTAAAATACTAGAAAAATATTTTATTCTTTAAAAATTTATTCAGCCAGTTCAGAGACTTATTCAAACTGCCAGAGATGACTCCTACTCAGTGCGACCAGGGGGTTCTCAATTATCTAAAAAATTACTGGAACACATGCTGATCAATCAGAATCATACATAGTACATAAAACCTTATAGCTGCCTCCAGCAATCTCAGGAAAAATAAAAATTCTGACTTACGGTTAAGTCTGCGCACTGTAAAAACCATGCATTTTAATTTTGTAATTCACACAGCTGTGGAATCAATGTACAACATTAAAATTAATCTAGTGGTGACTAGCAGATAAAAAAAATCAAACCAAACACACGTCATGTGATATGCAGAGATTTTCTGAGTTGGTCAAGCAAATCTTACCCCAGCAGAATTTTAGCATGAACCTCTTTGTTAGTCCTTGAGATTTCTCTCAAAGAGGTAATTTCTGCATCAAACCAAAATCCTCTTTCTTCTGGTGTCTCAACATTGTAGTTAACCATCACCACATCACCCACTTTTAGCTCACTCCACTTCAGAATGGTTCTTGCTCGGGGTCGAAGATTAACTCTGTCCATTTCTATTATGCCATTTTCTGGGTACCTTGAAAAGTAAAACCAACAACACCAATGATTATGACTCCTGCAACAGTAAAAAGAAAGTCACAGACAACATTTTATTAGAAGTAAAAGTTTTTAAATGTTCTTTGGGTACATAAGAACAACAAAATCTGGCCTAAAATCCTTTTTGAAATATAACTTTCCTCTAAATACGGACTAAGAATTCGTCTCTTCTCAGAAAAATAGCCTCCATGAGTTTTCTAAAAAAAAAAAATAATAAAAAAAAAAATCAATAGGCACCTTCTTGATAATTTAGTTATTTGACTCAGTAACTAAAATCCCGATGCAGGAAGGAAATCTTTTCAAATTTGAGATGCTTTCCAGTTAACACTAGTGTCTTATATTCCTCCGAATGAGGCAACTATTACTTGATACTAGAGCTTGTATTTGCACGTGTGCTGGAAAAACAGCAGAACAGACATGATCAATGTACTACTTGCAAAAAAAAGCTAGCCCGTAACAAAAAGCTGAAAGATGCTCTAGTAAAGCTTCTTTTTCATACTGTGTGTAGGCAGATAAAAGTCTCCAATCATTTAGCTAGTACTACATGATTTCAAAGAATAAATTTAACAGAGAAAATGAGACTATTGCAAATAAACAGCTATTAAAATTATTCATTCTGCCTTCTTAACAAACAATGCTGAGGATGATGTATCTTAAATTTTCATCATGCAATCATTGGCACTTTAGCAAGAGCACTCACAGTCACACTGATATACCTTTATCAAACAGAATTGTTATATTGTAATCGCAAAATTCTACTCTTACTAATAAAAGTATGGCTCTACCACTTTCCAACATGCCTTCCCCTGCAGTGAACCAGAATCTTTCAAGGTCGGGAAAATCACACATTGCAACTTACTACAGGAAGAAATTACTGTCATTAACAGCATGAGACTCTGACAGACTACTGCCTGAAATCAGAATGTCTACTCCTGAACAGTGACTGAAAGCCCACCAATGAAACTGGACACATTTTAAACAAGTTCATCTTGCTTTGTTTTATGCCTTCTGTTAAATCTAACACATAAGCTTGCTACTACTGATGTAGGGGGCTGGGGGACAGGGGGAAATTTATTGACTGTTTAGTTTAAAGAAGTATGAACTGCAACGGTTTAACAGTGGGTGTACCTTCAGATAAACTAACAGCTAAGTAATAGAACATATCTCTAACTACGTACGAAAGTTAAATACAAAGCCTGTTTCTTCACCAACATTTGCACATCCTAATTATAAAATTCTGTACAACAGAAGTTACATCATATAAAGACAAGTGCTTGGGATCAAGTCATTATCAAAACAATAGTTTCATATGATGTAACTCTCCCCATTTCCTAAGGTTTTCTGGCTCATGTTGTTTCCAAATTCAGTGCATACTGAGAAGCTAACATTTGAGGTTTTGCCTTTGTGCTGTGCAACTTTTGACCAAAAGAATTACCGTAACATTCAACTAAATTAATTATTACAGCTAAAATTAATTATACAGCTAAAATTAAAATTAATTATACAGCTAAAATATTTTAGCTGTATAATCCACAAGAACCACATGATTTATTCACCTACAGGTAATAAGACAAAGCAAAAAACAGCTATAGAGACCACGCCTATTTTATTGAGTTCCTAAATAACATCACATTATTGTACAACATGCTACTGAAATCTTAAGACAGCTATGTTTAACCTACTAAACAGTTCCAGAAGTTTTACAATATACCTTTTCTAAAGTTTGTAGAAGACAACAAGTAGAATATAGGAAAGCAAGACTCAGTTTACTTGAACTCTGAAACCATTGTAGTGCTTAAACACCAGGAAACTAGAGAAGTCAGATTAAAAATAGACACAATTTATGTATACACAAAAAAGTGACTTACAAGACTTTACATTCATAGAAACTTAAACTTGATCTGAAAAATGTATTCTCTTCTGAAAGTAAAATGTCTTCAGCTTCTATTTTTCCTGGGAGACCCTTGGGACAACAGTTTTTCCCTAAATTCAGATTCACGTTATCTTTCCCATCTCTATGCAACTCAGAACAGATCTTTCCTATTGTACTGATGAGGAATTTCAAATATTGCCATCGTTGGCAATGTCTCCACTGCTGTTCTTAGAAGTAGCTCATGAAAAACCCAAGCAAAAAAATTCCCTATCAGCCTGACTAGAACAAGATCACTTACCAAAAGACAGTCCCAAAATCCCCTTTTATAAACAGTAACTGTTTTCCGAAGGAGGAGAGGAAGGCTGACTCTTCAATGAGTGCATTTTTCCACTATTCCACTATTCAACTGGTGAGAAATGCAAGCTTACAAATTTTAAAGAAAAACAAATGATATTCCTTTTGCCACATTTCACCTTTCTTTTGCAAAGGCTTACAGATACCAAATGTTTTTACTGCTGTGCCTTCACACACAGAGAAATGCTTTCATGGTTGCTGGTGAATGCTAGCAGCTATTTAACTCTTCACATTAGTCCATAAGTGATACCTCAGGCAGAACAGCAGAAGCAGTATTTGCCACAGGTTTTTGAGTTAGGCTAAAAACTGCACAGAGATAAAAAGTATATGTTAAACACCACTATTCATTATTATATTAATAAGTAAACAGTACTTTCACAGTAAACTTGTGCCTTCAAAATGTACCTAATACCACAATAAACTTAAATATGGAAAAAAATCACACCCACATTAGAAAATTCTACTACCTCGCATTAATTTTCCTGAAGTTTAACATGCCTTTTGTAAAAATCACACATTAATTTAAAACCTAATCTTCTAAATATGCAAGGATAATATTTCAGCACAGAATCACAAGATAGGAATATGTGGACTTAGGTAGATAAACCAAAATATAAAGAGAGCAAATATGGTATTTTGGCCTCAAGAATTAAGTGAAAATTCATTCTGGGAAGCTTTAATAAAGCACTACTGTGAGACATGAACATATGCTGAAAGTGTTTTCTCATTTATTGAGTTACTTTTAAATCCTAAGATCACACTCAAGAGAAAACAAACATTTTCACAGCAATGTTTTAATTAAACTAGCATAAATTTAGTACAGTTGAAAGGAAGGTTATATGGCACAATTTAACCTTTAAATTTAAAACAGCTGTGGACAATTTCTTGGTTTTTTATGTTTTTAGGACATTTGGCAACTAACACTGAAAAAAGGGGCTATTACAGCAAGCATAATCATAAGAGTTTAATGAATATTGCCCATAGGATGTCTCAATTTACCTCTAATTTAATTCTTTCCTGTAGTATTTCTAACACTAACATAGCAAGGATTTCTTGAGATTTCCTATCTGTGTAGACGGTCTCCATAGCAAAGAATTATTCATGAAGTAAAAATTCCAGTATTTCTTGGCTATGGTCAGATGGTTGGCTGTGGTTCCTAAAATGCTCAAATACTAAGACACATAGCAGTTCCATGTCAGAATAAATCCAAGCTTGCACCGTTTACTGAGACCTTGCAACATACTCTAACATTTTTCCCAGCTGTTACTAGAACAACTACAACTGGAAAGATAAAATTCTGGGAACAAAAGTAAAGATTTCCCCAATCCCCTCTCCGTACCAGTACGGTGATGATATGTTAGTGCAGATGGATAATTAAAAAATTATTTTCCGATATTAATAAACTGAAAGTATAATTTATTTTGCCAATCCAAGAATTCAGAAAATAGTTATTCCAACGCTGGAATGAAGGAATAGAAGGGCAAAACCAAAAAAAGAAACAAATACGAATGAACTCCTGGAAGATGTAATTCTGACTTAGAAGGCAGACCTGAACAAAAACTAGATTCCTACCACTCCACTCCCTTACAACCAGAGAAAATAATGAGCCAAATTTTGCTGTGGTGTTTGAGAAAGCCAACATAGTGCTAGAAAAAGCACTAAACTGAAAGACCACATAAACCACAATTACGAATGGAAAAAAAAAAAAAAAATCACTGGAGGAGTCGAGCTGTGCACTTCCAAGAAAAGATTAATCCTGATAATTCGTTATTACAAGAAAAACAAATAATATATTTCAAAAGACAGACTGGAAGGCATACTGAATATCAATAAAGATAAAAATCAGTCACATGGAGCACAAACAAGATTTTTAAAGCCTTACCTAACAACTATAATCACAGAATTAAACAGCTTAAACACTGAGAAGCCATATTAATAGCCTGAAGAGAACCATCTTACTTTCCCAACTATTTTAATTCTGAGTTTCAAGTAAAAGTAACTTCTAGTCTTGCATGACTGCATTGTGTGGACAGCATGTATACGCTGAATGGAAACAACCTGGAAATAAGAGTATCAAAACAGAAGTTCAGAAGTGTAAGAAATACACAGAATGTTCCACTTGTAATACAATACTGTTGTGTTACAAGTTTAAGTAATGTGAATATAGTGAAAACAAGATTTACTTTACTAGATAGTAGACAGGATGACAAGTCATGTATTTACTAACAGACTTTTTTTTGGAAAAAACTTTTCCCCGGAATTGCAAGAACATTTACAGCTAATCGAAGATAAATGAATAAGTAGTAAAATTCAATCTTATTCTCATAGATCACACCATTTTTTCAGGCAAGAATCAGTTCTAAACAAAACAGAGTTTAACTGTTATTATTTCAGTTGTTCTCTGAAACATCAACTAGGACAGCAAAGCTTCCCTCCCTAACCTCAAATCCTTTCTAAAGTGATGTAAGAAACACCTGGATCACTTGGATTGTCTCCTCAAACTAATTCCTTTTCAATTTGCACAAGGTGTCTATCATTAGAAATCAAAGTCTTACAGTTAATGCCTGTTGTCAAAACCCTGACTATAATACATACAAACACTCTGACATTAGAAAACACAGAATAAGCAGTCAGAAACCCATTGCAAATGGGACAAACAACTTTACAAGGAACAGACTTCTTGAAATGAAGAGCAGTAGTGTGCAGCTACTCCCAAAAAATACTTTAAAGTCTGAATGATTCTGGTGGCACACTTTCTAGTGAGGCTATATGGAAAAAAGACATAGGACATAGGGGCTCTTTTATTACTTAGCATTGCCTAATAATCTATGTAAGGTAAAATTTTTGAATGAGTAAACAAACTAATCACTGATATTAGGAACTAGAAAACAAAATTACATTGCCAGGAGAGGTGCTCCAAGTAGTTACTCAAACTGATTATAATTAAGTTTTCAACAGACATAAGATCAGAAAAAACATGTGTTACCCTCAGGAACAGGTTATCTTAATGTTCTGCTTAGCAGACAATACAGCTTCCATTCCTCTTCCTCCTCTGAAATTCTAAACTCTCCACCATAAACAAAAGGAAGTAAGTGCTACAATAAAACTGCAACCTATAGCTTGCATAATTTTATCATGCTCCTAGCCATTAACTTCCTGTCCTTCAAAAGGAATCCCTCTCCTCACTTCAGTGTCTGAAACTGCAGACAGGAATCTGACTGCATGGATCCCCCTGATTTGCACTCTCTCCTGTGTTTGATGTATATAAAGAAAGAAGTCAAATAACTCAGCTAAAGATCTGCAAGGGTTGATTGAGAAACACATACCGTGCAAAGGGATGTGTTTTGGCATTTCTTCACAGAAGACAAAACAGAACAGTTTGTGACATGCACTATAACTAATGCTGCACAAAGCAGCTACCTCTCAAGCAGGGATTCTTTCCCATATTCCAGCCCCACTGGGCAGATTTATTTGACTGATGAGTAACAAAACCGAGTAAAACTCACCTAGTATACAGTAGTCTTTAGATATACTAGGAAGCAAGAGTACTTCATTGAACAGTCACATAACCACAAAATTCAATGCAACTTCACTATTAGATGTACACAGCTGGAAAGCAAAGTATGAGACAGAAGGAGGGGCTACCTCAGCTAATAATGGCCCAAGACTCCAAAATCAATTTAGTCTCAAAAAATCAATTTATCAGTAGTGTCATTGTGCGAATTCTCAGATATAATCTATTCAGTCCCAGCCTACTACCTATATCTGAAAATTTCACATTAAAAACATGCAGAAAAATGGACCTGTTAAGCAAGTCTAATCTTTAAATAATTCCCTGAGAAAGTACTAGCAAGTTTAATACTATTATCCTCTTGACAATCTCTTCAGATGCAGATGACACTTTCAATTAGAAAGTGAGGTTTTTTTGACCAGGCAGTACTTGGAATTTTACTTCTCATGGCCTCAAAATACATTGTGCTCCCCAGCTGCAAGTCTGGGTCTTGTATGCTGCTTCAACAGCTACTCAAGATGACTATACTTTCTTGACCTCTGTGACAACACAGTGGAATCCTAATTTTCTTAATATGCATGTGTGTGCGTACACCTTTAAAATCCAAGGGCATCGCTCCACAGCTCACAGTAAGCATAAAGTAAACAGAAGCAATTAGTTCCCTAGAAGAAATAACCACAGTATACTTTATGGCATATGACGCAGATGCTACCTCATTTTTAAAATAAAATTATCTTATTGTTATAAAACCTGAGGGGAGTATCATCAGCCAAAACAACGGCCTTGAAAAAAGTAACCTTCACTTGAGTCATAATAAATATGTACTTGCATATAGGTAGTCACACTGAAATTTTTCATGCTGCAGAAACATCCAGCCTCCCTGTGGCTTCTGCTGAGAGCCTTCTTTAACAGAAAGACTTTATTACAAATGACTTAAACAAGAAAAGAAAGGAAAAGACATTACTTGATTGTAATCCAATTACTTAGGGTAAATCTCTAAGTCTTCCTGCTGCTTTAGGGAGTTAATGATCAAGACGCTAATACTTGGAGAATGAGAACTGAAACCAAATTCACAATAACCAGTGCTACACCAGTAAAAATATGAAATATAGTAAGTTAAGAGGAAAGGGCAAATGCTGATATGACACAGCTTTGAAGGCATATCCTTACGGTGCCACTCTGAGCTACTGAATGTCCTGAAAGTTTCTGATTTGGAAGCAAGCTGTGGTGGAGATCACCTACGTTGTGTCTGTTAACTTCAGGATCTCAGTATTTTGGCTTTTGTATTTTCAAGAGAGGTTAATTTCTTCAGTATTTGAAGTCACTTGCTGGGAGCAGAACTAAATATATTATAATATTGTATAAAACCTGACAGCATATCCTTGACTGCAAAGTGTTTAATGGCTCCTTACAATACCCACAAATACAAACGTGAAATGGAAATACAAGGAATAAAGTCTAAGGGGAGGAAGATGACACTGACAAAAACAGGAACACACCTTCAAACTGCTGCCACCAGGGAAAAACCTGCATTTAGAAAGTGAAAGCAGAAGATGGACTGTCACTCAGAAGTTACACAGCCACAAATGGATGCCAAGAAATTTGATGATGCCTGAAGGTCAGCATTGGTAAAACTGCTACTTTGGTCTCTTCCTCACTGATGAAAACAGGGCTCTAAAACAAGTGGAAGTCTTTTAAACTGGAGTCAAGAACTGTGACTCCAGTTTAATCTGAAACTGAGTTCTGTTCCTCCCAATGTCCCCAGGTTTTATCTCAGCAGAAATATGTGGGCCTTACAACTATTGCAGCACTTTAGTAAAGTACTAGACACTGGGGTGGGGTATGGTGATAGAAGAGGTGGGAGAAAACCACTACAGAAAGAACTCAGCAGTGCTTTTACCTACAAAATCACCGAGGAATATGCACTTCCTATCTGCTGCAGTCACAGTTGGAAGGAGAGCTCTGTTTAGTCAAAAGGTAGTAACCCCTTTGAGACTACAATAATTAATTATTGCCCAGAAAGGATAGTTTCCCTTAATTGTACTCTTTACAATCAAAGTCCTATCATATTTTTTCCTTTCACATTCACTATAACTAACTAATTAAACAAGAAACAGAAAGATGAACAAATGAACACTGAGCCCCTCAGAGGAAGTACACTTCTATGAAAACGAAAACTGCGTATCGAAGTGTTTAGGTTTTGTACAGGACTTGTGATATGTAAATCTAGCAGAACTTCTGCTAAAGCAAATTTTCTCACTTAAGAAAAGGACAAGTCCTTCTTCACCCTTTAGAAAAACTACTCTAGGAGAACACAGTGACCTAGGGGGTAGAATAGACCGATTCAATGCATTAGAGGTGACCTATCCCTCAACTGTAACCTTTCTTGTGATTCTTTTTTCAAACTGGAACGATGGAACAGACAGAAAAGCATCAGTTATGATTTGAGAAGTTGTGCACCTGTACCCACCACTGACATATAGTCCTCCCAATGTAATAAGGTAATTTTGATGGCTTTACTAGCACCAGGCTATGTCTTCCATTTGTAAGTAATTTTTACTCTGTTTCAGATAATGCAGAGTGTTTTTATGTCATGTAAGAACAGCTCTTGTAGGAAAGAGAGAGCTGAAAATACAAGATGACATCCTCTATCAAAGATAAAAAGGAGAAGCACTCCTCCAAAACACCACTACAAGGTTAGACTAGAAAATGCCAAGTACATCTGGCAGCAAAATGCTTAGTCCAAACCTGAAAAACAAAACACCCACACACAAGTAACTCTGTAGGGCATAGTACTCACAGTAAGATATGAAGCTCGAAGAGATAAATTAATCTCTTCTGTAGCAGAGAACAACTGCATGTCAAAGCACACCATCTTCCTACTTATCCACATCAAGCAAAGAGGTGTCAGAATATAAGTGTTGTCCACAGTCATCAAAGAGGCTACCATTAATGATGAAAAAAATGGTAGAAGCACAAATGTAATAACAATAGGAATGTGTATGTTGGGTAACTCTAAAAGAAAAAAAGTGAGACCTCAAAAGAACTGTATCAGGAATATCCACCAAAAACTTCATCACTCATAAATGTAAAAGTCACACATTCCAATATTTTTTCTTTCCAAAAGCTGTAACTTCCAATATCTTAGACTGATCAGTTTATCTCTGACTATATTGCCACATCATGCCTTACTTAATTTTATTAGTTAAGTGCGTATAGGTGCTATACATAACCAGCTTGTAGGAGTAAAAAGACTGTCTCCACCTGCTGAAAGGGAAGTATACATAAATAAAGGTCAATGTTTGTGTTTAGTAAGACTAAACAAAAACGCTTGTTTAACTTCTGTTTTGTGAAACTTTTTCCACTTATGTACTTCCAACTCATTAAAAAACCAGCATCTACAAAAAATTACATAAATTCACTGCAACAGTTACAAACACTTTCTCAGAAATGTTTGCCCATTGCTAACTTATATCCACAGTAATGTAAAACCAGATACTATTAAAGACAGGTCTTTGAAATCACACCAAAGACATTAATTTCAAGGAAAAATATTATCATTTTGAGCATGAGAGTTTACTATGTTATTTCCAAATACCTTTTGCAATATTCACTGAAATATTTACATTTCTATTTTGACCATTTTAATTCTCTAACATTAAGTAAAATGCTTGAAGTCACAGACATGGAATCCAAACTTAGCATAGATTCAAAAAAGTCCATTAAGTTGTATCTATTATCAGTACAACAAACAAAAAGTGCTCTGTAAATCAGAGTTACGTATTAAAATAAGTAAAGAAGAAACAGCTACTCTAAAAAGTGGTGTTTTGGAAATCTACATTTAGTTAATACTGAATATACTTTACATCCTTCTACCTCAATCTTACATTGCACAGACAACAGAATTTTTACTAATCTCAGTATCAAAAATTAAAAATACTCAACTCATTTAAAATTTTATTTGTTTAGAAGCTTAACTTACTGCTTTAATACATTATTACCAAAAAAGATTCAGAACAACTTCTCAAACAAATGAAGTGGTGCAAAGCCTGGTCATAAATACAAAATCCTTTCAAACTCAAGGTTTCCCACCCGCACACTGCAGGCTCTAGAATTTGTTATGGCTAGAGAAGGGACAAAAAACTCCAGAATAATTTGAAATAAACCCCCACCCTTAATGCCCTCTCTGCAGTTCAGGATCAGTTTCAAGTCCTTAGTCACAAAGTTCTCAATAACAAACTTCTACTATAAGTGCAGATCTGAAATTTTGTGCACAATTGCTCTATTTGGAATACAATAAATCCAAATTAAGTAATAAAATTTGGTTTAATGGGAGCTCTCCTTCAGGTCTATTTAGAGGAATTCTGTAAAGACAGGAAATAATTTTTTTAAAAATTAAAAAAAACTTTACTTGAAAAGACAAAGACCAACAGTAAAAATGTGGTTAGATGGTTTCTTTTTCTTATGTAGAAAGGACCTATATTCTTACATAGAAAGGATATTCTTATAAGGAGAAGATATTAATACTTTACAAGTATTTAGGCATGAAAAACATCATTACTGCCAATGGATTTGCTATATCCAACTGAAAAGCGCTATAAATCTTTTAGTATTTTTTTTTCTTGGTTGCAATATTGAATTTGCTTTCTTTGATTCCACGCTTCTTCAAGAAATTCTTGGTTTATACAAACCAAATAACAACATGTGACGTCCTCAAAATAGTATCAGGAGCACTTACTCATCATACTTGATATGATAAACAGCTTCTTCATCAGTGTCCATACAGTCTGAATAAGATGTGGAAGGTGTACTGTCCAAATTATTTGCATTTTCTCTAGAATGATCTTGATTTATGTTTCCATTAGTCCTTTTGTAAGTGTTACCACTCTTCCCTTGAGCTTTACCATTCTTTTGTCCCTTTGTTGCTCGGGTAACATTTTCTATATGAGCTTCAAACCAGGCTCCAATGTTGACATCACGAGCATCCACCAACTCATTTATCTAAAAGGAAAATTCAATAATGAATTTTTGCTTATTTTATAAAACACCCTTTAAGGAAAAAATAAATCAGACAACTTACTATGCTACTGCTTAATTTTATTATCAGTAAAACAATGAACTATAATCCCAAACTGAGCTTAAGCAAGTTCAAATAATATGCAGTCAAAAGTACTTTTATTTGCACTTTCAGTATTCTATTACTCTTTCTTCATTAAAATCTAGTATAAATATTATTTATATGTAATTTTAAAAAGCAATGCTAACTTAATTTTTCCTTCAAACCTGAAAATCAAGTTGATCTCTTTCATTATCCTTTCCTCTTGTTTCACCAACTGTTCTTTATGGCTATAAAAAGCAGACACACTGTTAAAATCCTAGCTCAAAACCAAAGGGTTTACAGACCTTCCCGATCCTCCAACTTGGAATTATTATTTAACTTTCCACCTTTCTAACTTGAAAGATTTTTTTAATCATTAAAGACTCAAGGACAGATAGGAAAAAATATAACAAGGTTGCCGCCATAGTCAGCCAAAGTGCTGTGACTGTAAGAAATGAAACTAATCTCCAGAACTCATCCCTTCTATACTCACAGTATTACTGGTATTAGGCAACCAAACCATTTTACTATTCTAAACCATGTTCTATCAAGTCTTCAGATAATAAACAGATGTTCCTTTAATAATACTGAGATCACTGAAAGAAAATTTGAAAACCACTTCAGCAGTACACCAACTATTAAAAAATTATTACAACAGAACTACGGCACATAGAAAGTATCTTTTATTATCAATATGAGACACATGCAGATATACATATACATAAATATGTCTAAGCTGCAGTCTTTTTTAAGAACCAACACTGTGCCACAGAGATACTTACCCTTACACTCACCAAAAGGCATATTTTTAAGATATTAATTATCTTATTGTATTTTCTCAGGAGCAAGACTCTGTAAGTTTTAGTATTTAGAGCAAGGCAATATCTGAAAGCATAACTGACAGCAGTTTGAGCTAACAAGTTTACCCCATTAAAGGAATACTTCCTGTTTTACTCCTTTCATTCCTCTTCTTCAGATAACTTCCCAAACATAATGTTTTGTTTTTCTACATAAGTAAAAACGTGTGTTTTTATTTTTACCCACAGTATTAGAAATACAGCTTATTACGAGGATGACAATTTCAGCCACACAATAAACAAATCATAGAAAGACACCCTTATTTTAAATCTATCAATCTATTTTAAAGATAAACAGTGGATTCCAGCACTTCTAGAAGGAACCTTCATGAACGCATCCTATGCAATCTTACGTTTGAATTAGTTGCAGCTCAAAGTGGTGCTTTACTTCCTCTTCTCCAAAACACAGTTGAATGATATATACACTATTAAGGATACCCTCATCTTCTTGCTACTTCTTGCAACCAGTTATGGAAGTGCCAAAGAAACCATGCTAGCCAAGTTAAAATCCATCATCTCCAGATCCAGAATAACAAAAAATTGAAAAAAAAATAAAACAATACATCAATGAAAACTCCCTTAATCATTCCTCTATAATGAGAAATTTTATATAGATATATACATACATATATACATGCCTATGCATTTGATGTGAATAATTACACAACATACTTCCCACACTTGGAAACAGTAAGAGCAAATAATTATTACAACAGCCTTATGAGGAGCATAATACAACTACTTTGTGTGAGTGGCGTCTGGTTTAATAACTATTTTATTAGTAGCTACTTGTGAACACTATTAAACAAACACTGATTTTAATTACAGAATCTATTTCTGTGGTTTTTATTCCGAACTAGTGTTCTTGGTTAAAATGTTTTTACTGCAGTCAGTGTTTTTTGAAAGCAAAATTGACCATGTGAGAATCAGAAAATGAAACATGCACTTGCTTCTGAATGAGGCTTGTTTATTCTAACAGCATTCCTGCATGCCCACTGTTACTGTAACTGCTCTCTTGCAACTCATCCTGTATTCCTCTTTTTGGCCATTGCTTAGCCAAGGTACTGTTCTTCAGTCATGCCAAGTCCATCTTGGGATGGCCTCCCAGTTCTTAGACCAGAGACCACTAACAATCCTTAGTAACAAGGAACAAGACTTGCACATAAATCCATCCACTACTAACCCTTCAGAGCCCACAGAACTTTATCAGATATAAGGCACAACCGGGACATAAAACAAGCTAAAATATTCTGGTTTACATAATATACAATGACCACACAGAGGAATTTTGTTTAAAACACTATTTTAACCACCTAACAATAATCTAAATATTATCAGCTTTTATTTCCAATACCGATTCTACGTTTTTTTTTGGTTGTTTGTTTTTTTAATTGCAGGTTCCATACCAATTAACTTCCCTTCTGGTAGCTGAAATCAGAAAGAGAGAGCAGGGCACAGAGACTGGGACTAGCCACAGAGGTTGGGACTATCCACTGCATAGAGTAAGAAACAGGTATCTTGTTGAGTATAGCTCTGGAAGAAGATTCAACGAGGCACAGGACTTTGATCAGAAAGAGTAAGTAGTAACAAAAAACTTCTTCCAGTAAGGAAACAACCCCTTATTGTTTGACAATGAAATGCAAAATCACTAAATACATCCATCTATTTAGCCATCTAAAGTACCTTTACTAGGCCTGAGGTCTTTTTTAATGACTTCTGTTAAACAGGTTTACAACCTCTGAACTATAACACTGGGTTAAAAATACATTCTTTAAAGTTATTAAATTTGAAATCCTGTGTATACATTCATACCATTATCTACAAATAGTAAACAGTGAAAAGACTATACCCTTAATTTTTCTCTAAGTATATTGAAAACACATTGTTGACTGAAAAAGTAAAGTCTTCACAAGTAATGAAGGAGAAAGTGTTAGGTCTCTGAAATGAGACATCACAAAAATTTCAGCTGACTTGACAATATAGGTTTCCTTGAGTATGCTTGCCCATATCACCAACTGTTATATTTTCTGGTTCAATCCTGAACAAAACAGCTAAGACACTACTTGAAATTTAACATATTGAAATTTAACATCCATGAAAAATATATATTTTAGTATTCTTTCTTCAGATCAGTCTATCTGCTGTGCTCTCTCATCTCGCCAGCATTCTCTCCATCCTTTCTCATATTACCTTTTACACTCATTGATTAATTGTAAAACTTCTGAAATGAAGAACTGGAGTTCTTCCCTCTGTAATAAACAAACAGTGTAAATAAAATAAAATAGAAATAAAAAAGAAAGGAAGCACACAAGCTTGTGCCTCCATCTTCAAGCTACTAATTCTGTGATTCCCTGATGTCTCAGAGAATGAACAGAACTCTAACTGAAACCACCTTGTATACACGTGGCACCCTCTGCTGTATTAAGGCTACAGAAATTTGGCAGAGAATGAACCCCCTTGTGCTCCAGCTGGTCCTCAGAGATCAGAGGGTTGGTGACACTGGGCTTGATTTCTGATTAATCAGCACTAAGTCTGGATGTGTTCAGTAACATCCACAATCCAGATTCACCAATAGTGCAATTTACTGAAGCAACAGGAAGCGGGTTCAGGATTGCCAGTGAGCAATACAGTAACTATAGTGTGTTAACATGAGTCATGACAGAAAGCAAAAGTAACAGAGATCTAGCACTACAAACACCTACATTCATATATGCTAATAAATACTCATGTATAGTAATAAATATCCATATATATTGATTATATATTATATAATTATATATAATATTATATATATTAATATATTCAACTATAATAAATATTCCAAAGCATTAATAAATACTCTAATGTGTATGTGAATAAATACTCTTGGGTGTGCTCCAGTGCAACTGAGAGGTACAAAGCCCACCTCTCAAAGTGTCCCTTCAGGGGAGGAGACACAGTCCTCAACCTCTCCCAAGCAAGCAAAGGTGTTTACGCCTTCTATCTTTTGTCCCAAAAATACCCTTTCTATATTATAATTTTTGGTCCTACCAAAAAGAAACAATTCCATGTTACAGTAGGGGTTGTGGTAACTGTGGTCTTACACAGACTTGTTCTCTTTTCATCCGCCTTCCTAGGTGTGTGAAAGTTACCATGCAAACAGGACTTAATGAAGATCTTAGTAATTTTTGGTCAGAATTTACAGTTGGTACAAAAGATAAAAGAAACACTTTGGTCCATTTGCTGAGGTGGCAGTAAAGGCTCTCTGAACTCCACCTGATAGTCTTTGTGCACATCTTTATCTCCATAAAGAAAACTGGCTTTCAGGAAGGCTGGTTATACACGGTGAACGGGGAGTGAGGGTAGTGGCTAGTACAGGTGCTCCTCTGTGCCCCACTAAAACAACAGAGGCCATGAGGGCTCTGCTTCACTCCAGACATTGCTCCATCCTTACACCTGGCTTAAGCAAGGTGCAAGACAAGCCATAGGCCCAGCTCATGGTTTCCTCAGTCAGATATGTCAGTTTTTCAAGGATTTAAGGCAATACTGTAGCAAGCCTGTCTATTTACCACAACCTAACCCTTCTTTTCCTTCTCTGTAATTGTGGACATTTTCCAGAAAAATATTGCTGCTATGATTATGCCTTATCTAAGAGAAACACCCAAAGAGAAGGTGAAATGCTCTAATTTCCTACAGATATATCCCTACATAGATATATTCATATACACACATTCTACTAAATGTTCAAGCTAGCAATCTGGAAACTGCTCCTTCTCTATTTAAACTAAGCTTCTGGTTCCCGGATGTAATCCTTCGTGACAATCCTGAAAAATTCAACAAGGCACAAACCTAAATGAATACAAGGTACGCAATTCCTAAAAAACTGACATTAAAAAAGGTATCACTACATGACATAAAAATTATTTCCACAATTTATCTAGTTCTAATGCAGCGCTGAAACCTTAGTACTAAAACAATTATTTGAATAAAATAGAAGCGTAAGGCAAGCTTGAATAAAAAAGAAGCGTAAAAGCTAAACTTTAGCACATTTTCTTTATTAGCTTCTTTTGTCCACAAGAAAGAATTTGTTTCATAGCTACTCTAAACTTTTCCAAGAATGTATCTTGAAGAACACAGTGTGTCAGAGTTTGAGAACTCTCCTGAAAAGTGAGGTTGGTACAAAGGACATGTTCGTGACTCTTCAAGAGCCAGTTTAAATTAAGTGAATTTCATTTAAGCCAAATTGGGGAATTAAATAATAAAAGAAAGCAAAGAGGATACCATCTTTGATATAATAAAACAATACTTTTCTAACAATAAAATTAAATCCACAGGAGTGATGCATTTTTCCAGCTTTTAAAGTTTGTACATACCTTGTACAATCCAATGCCAGGATCAATGAGAAATGAGCGAGATGATGTAGATGGCTGACTGGGTGATCCACTGTTTGTTTTTTTTACTTTATTCTTGCAGTTAGAAACAGCACAGGGATTGACTTCTCCATCCTGATCTGTCACAGATGCAGTGGTAGGAGCTTCAGAATCGGAACGTATCAAAAGCTGAACTATGTCATTTAGTCCAACATTGTAGTCAAATAAAGTGTGTCCATCTTCTAGCTGTCAAAAAGAAACATGTACTTGTAAAACTCTACCTTAAGATACCTAAACAGTTTTTATATCTTCCCTTTATAGACAATAATTGCACAGAACCATAGGAGGCAAGTCATATCTTACAGATAAATAAAAACCTATGTCTTGAGTATATGAAAAAACAAACTCCTCAAGCTAACTGCAGCCATAACTTCTTTCAATAAAAGTCACTTGAAAGCTTAAAACTAGAAATAGGCATCCCTACCGACTGATGGCATATATGTACAATTACGCTAAGAAACATCAAAAGAAGTTGTCAACTAAGAAATACAAGAAGTAGTGCTGCTTTGCTCAGGTAAACACTCTCAATGACCTAGAGCATCTTTCAAGTAGAAATTTGATTCACTTGAAAGTATAATGCATTGCTTTGAAATATCAAAATTAGTATTAGTTACACTTTACTTCATACTGCAGTGGGAGAAAAACATCATGACTAAAAAACTCTCATGTCTTACCAAACTATTCTAGCAACAAAAATATCAACCTTTTTTTTCAAGAATAGGCGCTACTATCAACACAAGTAGATGTTTCATAAATCTTTTCAACCAGAATAGTTTCCATGAGCTTATAGACAGTACCAGTACAAGAAAAAGGGGGCAAAAAGGAACAGAAAAGGAAAAAAAGGAGCAGTTCTCCAGTTTTTCACTAATAGTTTTCTGTAACATTCAAATGATCTCTGGATAGACAAAAGTGAAATTCATATTTGTTTCTCCATCCCCTCTGCTTTTTCAAAATAATTCTAAATGGCAGGAGGCAGTTCTGAACAGAAGCTGACAGTCAATGAATTAACCACTTCTTCTTGCAAGAGCTTAAAATCCGTGCAAAAAAAAATTAACTCTCCTTACTGCTGATTACTACTGTATCCAGTAGTTATGGATACAGTATCTTGTTTATAGATGGGACCTGTAAACAGGAGCATTCATAGTTTGATTCAAAGTAATTGAAGCTGAGACAGCTGTCTGATCAACAGCTACAGGAAAGAATCTTACTCAGCTGCCAATTTTCAAACCAGCTCAACACACAGCACACAAAACCACACTGAAGATTTTTGTGCTGTAACTATGTAAGAAATACAAGTCTTAAAGCAGAAATCTCCAGTAACTGTGATTGTCCAGGTGACTACCAACACCATGTCATACACCTGGGCCTTTAGGCTTAGTGCTTCATACTGAGAAGCAAGCTGCTTAAGTAACCTTTTCTGTCCCACCATGTCATACATTCCTATACTTTTGACAACTCTTTCACAAAGGGTATAGAAGTGTTCCTGCAGTCCTCTTACAATCTAGATTTGGGGGCTTTCACACCACAAGCATTTTCACTGTTATTAAGCTTAAAGCATTATTCTTACATTCAAATTACAAATAAATCTAAACCAAAGACAAATAATAACCCTCCAAAAACACACTAGAGGGGATACCCACATTGCTACTGTTTCTGATCATTACTCCGGGTTTAAGATAAACCTTTCCCAAGTGATTTTTCTTGGTTGCAAAACAGTTAAAAAGTTTAGCAATACATCTGCAAAACAGACCAATCCTTAAATAATGAACAAATTGGATGTTACTGGAGACACATAATTTCTCCATTTTTCTGTTCCAATTGGACTACACAGGCTCTGGCACAGATTACGGTGTAGTTCCTAGAATCCTGTGGTATGAGGAAATCTTCTGAAAGCTAATACGCTGGAGAAAATATGCTCCTGGTAGACCAAAGGTACGTAAGCAACATGCAGATAAGAGCATTGCTATCCTGGCTTTGTTCCTGCTCTCTCATGACAGGCCCTGTGCAGGCCAATAGAAAAATATTCTGAGGTACTACAGTTTAAAATTTAAAATTAATTCAATAAAGATGTAAATCTGAAAACCCTGGGTTAAGAACTCCTCAACATACAAAAAAAAAAAAGAGGGGAAAAAGAGGATTCTGTCCAGGAATAACTATATTCAACATTTGTAGAAACAAAGATGTAACCAAGGTTAGGCCTTGAGTAAGAAGCAGCCTTCCTTAATAACACGCACCCACACCCTGCCATGCACAGACTACCTACTCCTGCTCAACAGTAAGAGAAGTGTCCTATCTGTAGGCACTCCAAACCTACCTGGACATGTTCCTACTAACTTGTTCAAAGTTGCCCTGCCTTGGTGGGCCTGAGCTGGACTAGATGACCTCCAGAGGTCCCTTCCCACCTAAATGCTCTCGTTTGGTGAGGTCAGCTTTGATGAACATTAATTAAATGGTCAACCAAATAAACTGATGACTGCAAAGTTGACTAATTTACAGAGCTAATTTATAAAAAATTAGACTATTGGATGGTTAAGAAAGTGGTTGGATGGTGGCATCCAGAGGGTAGCAGTCAATGGCTGAGAGTCCACACAGACATCAGTGACAAGTGGTGTCCCTCAGGGTCCACACTGGGACCAGTGTTATTTAATTAATCTTCATTAATGATGCAGACAACAGGCTGTAGTGCACTCTCAGCAAGTTTGCAGATAACACCAAGCTGAGTGGTGCAGTTAAACATACCTGAAGGAAGGGATGCCATTCAGAGGGACCTGGACAGGCTGGAGTAGTGGGTCCATGGGAATCTCACGAGGTTGAACAACATCAAATGCAAGGTGCTGCTGCACCTGGATTAGGACAATCCCCCGTAGCAGCACAGGCTGGGGATGAACAGATCAGAGCAGCCCTGCCCAGAAGGACTTGGGGGACTGGTGGGTGAGAGGCTGGACATGACCCAGCCATGGGCACTCACAGCCCAGAGAGCCAAACGTGTCCTGGGCTGCAGCCAAAGCAGCGTGGGCAGCAGGGCCAGGGAGGGGATTCTGCCCCTCTGCTCTGCTGAGACCCCACCTGCAGAGCTGCATCAGCTCTGGGGTCACAGCATAGGAAGGACATGGACCTGTTGGAGTAAGTCCAAGGGAGGCCAAAAACATGACTGGAGGTGGAGCACCTCTCCTATTAGGAAACTGAGATTTTTCAGCCTGAAGAAGAGAAAGTTTCAGGGTCTCCTAATTGCAACCTTCCAATCCCCAAAGGGAGCCTACAAGAATGATGGAGAGGAATCTTTTATATGGGCATGCAGTAACAGAACAAGAAACAGTGGCTTCAGATGTGAAAGAGAACAGGTTCAGATATCTGGAAGAAATTATTTTCTGTGAGGGTGTTCTAAAAGTGTTCAGGAAGAGGTTGGATGGAGCTCTGAGTAATCTGTTTTGTGAAAGGTGTCCCTGCCCGTGGCATGGCATTTTGTACAAGATGATCTTTACAGTCCATTCCAACTCAAAGCATTCTATGATTCTATGATCTGCCAAAGTGATTGTGGTTTGTTCTTTGCCCTCTGTTTTTATCATTTATACTCTTTGCAGGAGTATTTTATGATACTAGATTATTCTATTACTAGTGAGGTCGTACATAAGTCTCAAAGCACAGTAACAGACATAAGATTACTATAAGCACACTTTACATGAGGCAGATTTTAATGCCTGGCAGTGTGATAGGGAAAGGGCTTCTGTATGAGCAAGAAGTATGTTTCTGAGTATGAGCAACTGTATAAATTTAGACCAAGTTGATACACTGCAACAGTGTCTACTTCTAGAAACAAAGTAGAGTACCACAGAAACTCAACTAGTAAAATCAATCACACGCTTTGTGACTCAAAAGAACTGATGTCTCAATCTGCAAGTATACCTGTGCCTAGGATTACTTCATTACTGACAACTGCAATCCTTTGAGAAACTAAGTTGGAAAACAGTATTTTAAAAAATCCATTTCATACAACAGAGCAGAATTATATGAAGGTTTTTCTTGAATTATACTAGACAATTTCATCCCATTCTGCTGCACAAAGACACTAAGAAGATTCAGTTAAATATATTTGCCTGGACAGCGCATCAAAAGAAAAGAAACAAGCATTACATGTTTAATAAGCACTTGAGGTCCCTTGTCATTCACAAGTTTACATATGCAAACAAGAAACAAAAGTAACTAAACAAGTATCAGATAATCAACCTCCTTCGACTCAGCTATGATTTCTTAATGGGTGATTAGAACATGAACTAGAGCAAAAATAACCAAACAGACAACTTCATTTACTAAATTTAACTAGCTCTTCTGATCTTCCTGTTGTAAGAAAAAGATGCATTTGTTTCCTTAGCATTAGATTTCACTTTCAGTTTCAACTCCTCTTAAAGACTGGCATGCTTCAAAAGCCTTTAAGGCTTCATTAACATATTCTGAATGAAACAACACTAAGAGCAACTAGCTTTACTGTATCTAACATTCTATCACTATTCTAAAGACATGTAAATTGATAAACAGATTACATCTTTCAAATGTATTTTCATCATCATATGTTACAGACCCTATCAATTTCAAAATACTCCTAGAGGTTTTTATAAATACTTAAATGTAACACAGCACTGTGCTTACACTACTACACAAGAATAGCTGCAGCAATGCAATACTGGAATTGATACCTACCTAACATCACTGTTAGAAGAACTGAATTGAAACATCAAACCACAAATTACTTTAAAAGCATGTAGAAGCTGCACTTACATGAACATGAATAATCATGCAGAGTGCAGTATGATATTGCATTACTTGGAGGAAAAAAATTTGCCTGACAAGTAATTTGCCAATTACTAGAAGGATAGCTCACTATTACTTATACAGCATGTTAAGAGACCTCCCAAGAAAGCATGTAAAAATTCTTGTATCTTAATGTGTGAGCCAGGAGCAGGGTGACCTTAACCCAGCCATTCCACTTGACAATCAAGATCTTTAATCACTTAAGAATGTGTGCCTTTAAGTATCTTCTGAGGTTTTCTTTTCCAAGAAATGTGCCTGTATCTAGCAAAACAGATGAAATAAACAATAATAAATGCAGAAGAGCTCTTTAATTAACAAAGTATAATGAATAGTTAAGTGACATCAATCCTATTCTCCACAGACATTACATGCACCTGGCATATTTAACAGGAAATGCATAAAGGTAAAGATCTTAAAGCTCAAGTTTAGTAAAAAACCTTAGTTAAAGGTTTGTTAGGAGTTATCCAGGGGGTATCAGTCTGAAGAAATCAAGAACCTGTAACTTCCATCTGGGTGCTTACTGAAAGCAAGTAAAGTGGACTTGAAGAACTTCATGTATTTTCCATCTTAAGACTGATATACAAATCTAATTTTTACTGCCTGTAGAATGCTGTTTGAATTAAATTTCACAGAAGCATTCAAACATTTCTATCACCAGCATCTAGTAACCGAAAACTCAAAATCAGCTTTTCAGCACGTGACAGTGAATTTGAGGCAATGGGACCAGCTCAGGACAAAAAAAAAAAAAAAATAAAATAAAATCAATAAGCTTTACTACCCAACACTGGGCCTTTAGTTTATGGAATTCAGCCATTCTCAGAGTATGTTTTGTTTCCTTACACTTTCAAAGCTGAAAAGAGAACCTGACCAGTATTTTTAATTTCACATGGAAAAACTGAAACCTACATCTGGATTCTATTCAAAACAATGTTTAAGGACTCTGGTATCTTTAAATACATGTATTAATAACCACACTAAGCATAGTAGGCAAATGGTCAGATTTTTACAGTAACTGTGTAGTGACACTGTTTCACATGGAAGTACAGATATCTCAGTTGCAACAGAAACAAAAGCTTAAATAAAGGGGTAATCAAGTAGCCAACCACTTTAAAAAGTTACTGTCTTTATAGATTCAATATAGACTGTCTTCAAGTGTATGCAACTCCAAGAGATCCACTTCTTCCTCAAGCACCTGTAGTTTTCACAGTATTTGGTTCCATACAGTCTGCTCTGTCAAAAATATTTTGACAGAGTGATCATTCTACTAAAACATCCCATATTCTTCTATCGCACAGGGCAGTTTTGATGCCATTAGTGATGATTTTTAGACACGTATCAGTAACTGTTGAATGTCCCAGATATTTCCAGTCCTGAACAACAAAACTCCCCAAACAATCCATTATATTAAGAGGATAAGAAGGAAAACCACTTTAAGCAGAGACTGCAAATCTACGAGGTTTACAGGCTCCTTCTCACACATCTACAGCAGACCAGTTCTGAAGAGTGGGCTTGGGCTAGACTATACTCTCTCCACATTTGAGCTTTTTACATATATATTCTGCAGTCATAAACACACTGTTCATCCTGGTTTTACTCTGGTTCTCCTGCAAGTTTTCTCCTAACTCTCCCCGCTTTATTGCTGCTGGCATTTTTAGCAGAGATCCTAATACAAACCAAATAGCTACACACAGTAGTCTCACACAAAAAACGAACTACAATACAGATTTACTCTCCTAAATAGGAAATTACTCCTACCTTACTTGAAAAAAAAAATCAAAGAAACCATGGGTCACCATCAGAAATAAAAAAAAAAGAAACTCTAGTTTAGCCTTACTATTGATTTTTGTCATGATTCCAATGCTTGCTGTTAAAAAACAGATGCAAACGACAGATTATTCTCTCATTTCAAGGAGAATTTACTCATCAATTAAAAAGGAGAAAAAAAGAAAATCATTGCTCTGCCTTTACTCTCTCTTTAGAGAAACACATGAATAGGTGAATTATCTAGCAACCAAGTTCTCTGACAGACTCTGTATTTCCTCCAAAACAGAATGCAGACAGACGACAACATATTGTAACACAGTAGCCAAAGAAGTTATGTGTCCGAAGAATATGGTCCAAATAAGATTCAGTTCTGTCAATTTTTTGCCACAAGATTCACACTTCAAAGCATCCTACAAGAACATCTGAAGATATGACGCCACCAAAAATCCCAACAAGGTAACACAAACTAGTCTTTTTATCAGAGTAAATGTTCCCTCTTGACTGCTTACGTGTGTTACACAACAGCTAATGACTTGCCCTGGACTCAAGGAAAAAGTACCTAATTACTTCCTCTCAATAAACAGTATTTTAAGTAGGTACCATAGTCTCACAGAGACTCCCATAGTCTCAACAGAAAGCATACAGCGAAAAGAATTTATAGGTAAAAAAAAATATGGAAGCTTCCATATTCTAAAAAAAGGCTTTTCTACTACTTCAGTTACAATGAAAGAGTTTGATCATACCACAATGTAACTATGTTGTGTTTGTTCAACTCTCCCCATAAAGAGGAATTTTGGCATGCTATAAAAAGCCACACAACATAGGAAGAAATTACAGAATCTTGTCGCTGACACAGTCTACAATTACACATCAGTCTCGGTATAAACACCATGATAAATGTACATAAGTAATTTTCATACTCAAACAACAAGACTAGCTTTCCATGCAAAGACACTTTTCCTGAAGTTCTGTACCTAAAATTAAGCACAAAAGCCTACACTCTCCAATAAATAAGGTTTTACACCTTTTCTACAAAACTATTTGCAGATTATATAGGTGGTACAAAAATATTCTACCTTTTGGTCTTTAATAAATACAGTCCAAAATAGATTCCAGCATGCAAGATTAGCACCAACACAAAAACAGCTGAAAGTCAAGAGCTGGAAGAAAAGACTTCTTGACTTTATCAGAAGATTGTGATGAAGGCAGCTACCTTCAGTCTCACCTAATGACTTCAGGGGGTTTAAGTCTGCACCTCTTACAAGTTAAATTTTTTAAAAAGCAGCTCATGTTTTGAAGATTATTTATTCCTTTATTACTGAGACACAGAAAAAATTCTTAATTTAGATATGGTAGTTTCTTCTTGGATGCAACTCTAAATGCCATTAAAGAAACATTTACTCATTCATTTCTAGCTGGAAGACAAAGTTAGAGCAGCAATGTCTCTCTCCTTTTGCCATTCTAAGGAGCCTTCTAATTAAGTAATAAAAGTTCATGGTGTCTTTTGGATGCTGTTTAGGACTATTTGATACTGTCAGTAAGAAAAAAAACCAACCAAATGTAAAAATATAAAGCTGCATAGAGATCTTCAGCAGCATGGAAAGAATCATCCATCCCTATGCTGATTAGATGAGAAGGGTCAAGTACCTCCTGTATGATGGTATGGGCTTCTATAGCAAAGGCAACTGAAGTTCAGCAACAGTGGTGCCAGCGAGAGCAAATGGCTATCTGCAGCTTGTGAGGACACCTGTAATGAAGAACTGGTTATTATCTCAAGCTTCCATAATCAACAACAAAATGCTAAAAACCACACCAAAAAAACCCCAATAACCAACTCCAATTTTACATAATTTTACAGTTAAATCATTAAGAGTAGAAATTTAATTAATAACTTTTAAAGAAGATAATCCTCTCATAACTTCCATCTGTATTATTGATGCCAACATTTGATTACAAATTAACATGGAAAATTCTCATCATCTAGTTGTCAGTGTAGGCCTTGCATGGGTGTGTTCTGCATCTAAGGGTTTGTGAAGTTCTTTATAATATTAAAAATATTAATTTTCTAAGAGCTTACAGAATAATTTTTAAAAGTGCATGTACTAAACTATCCTAACTAAATTATTTAAATGTGTGACTTTCAAGTGCACAGCATGACTCTTGGGGATGTCTTGTGCAGGACAAAGAGTTGGATTCAAGGATCTCTGTGGATCACTTCCAACCCATATTCTGTGATTCTAGGAGTAAATACACATGCCATAAAATACAGCCTTAAAGCTGGTTGCAATTTCTTAGAGGTCATGTAATGCTCTTTCAGGTTCCTAATACTTAAATAATGCATACAAAACAGTATAAAGTATACTGTTTTCACCTATGCTTCTTTGCTTTGCCGTCAGTTTATTTAGGTGCTTTAAATAATAAATACAATCATACCCAAGAATGGCAAATTGCATTAGTAGCTTTACAGTAACAATTTAACAGTAGATGATTCCAATAAACAGCAATCATATAATAAAAACTCACTCACAGGCCTACCAAACCTGCTACCAGGTAAGTTTTGAGTATGCACCATGAATTCACTATATTGGGAATTTTGGCATCCAGTCTGACCATAACTGACCTGATGACTTCAAATAACTCTCCTCACGCTACAAGAGCTACTTGTTACCAACTTCATCAAAGAATGGCAATTACCAATCACTTCCCTTCTAAGACTTCTTCAAGCTGTTTTTCTAAAATAAAAAACTTAACGGCTCCAGCTGAAGATTTCTCACCCCAGATTTCTGCCTGAAGCAGATGGGATTTGGACAGCTTCAGCTGAAAATGTTTACAATTTTCCAAGCAAAATAAAGCTGGGAAGAGTCTGTGCTAAGAAACTCAATTGTTTCTACGAATAGGCTTAGCACTCCCATTCTTGAGGGAAAAAACTTCACAAGTATTGCGTTTCTAGCCTTCGGGAAATTCAACCAAGTTGTAAGTATTAAGAAGGACTTAAACATTCAGTTTACAAAGCTGAAGTTTGAAAACCTAAACTCATATGAGATTCCAGCCACTACTCATGTGCCAGCCCAGGTCACTCAGAAACTAAAAGTCTTGTGTAACAAAGGCAAGCCTCATTGCCAGATTTTTAACTGTGTGTTTTACTGAAGCTACTTTACCATAAGCATGTCCTCATGCAAAGCTAAAGCTGCTCCACTCCTCTTACCCTTCTATTGTTTCAGTAAAATTTTACAGAAACAAAACCCTAAATACTTGGACATTACAGCATGAGTCTGACAAACTTAATTTTAAATATTCAACTTGCACAGCTAAGTAACACAACGCATATACCATACTTCTTTGTGCACAAAAGCAGAGCTGAATTTCCTCTAGTGAAGTAGGCCTGCCTTGCAGCAACTTTCATCTCAAGTAAATAAATATTCTAATCTCCTCCTGTTGACTTCAGTCTCCCATGAAACACCTTAGGAGTGCTTTCCTCACCGAAAAGATTAATGACTTCAAAAGTCATTTCAGTCACTGACTCCTACATACATTGGCAAAGAAATCTTTGGACTCCAATGTCTTTTTTTCCCCTACTTTGGTAAGCACTATGGAAAAGATACTGAGATAATGGAGCTATTTAACAGTAGCCATTTATAAATTTTCATCGAATTAAGTTTCCAGCAGGGTGGGATGAGTTGATGAGAGAAGCCAACAACAGACATTAGTTCTTATCTTCCATAAACAGTAGATATTGCCGAAATACAACAGTGTGCATGTTTAGTTATATGCAAAACATAAGTAGGTATTAATACTCTTACAGTATTACAAAAAAACTTCAGCTCTGTGGTATGTTTTCAAATTTAAACTTCCATGTATTTTTAACGCTCTGTTTTTCCAGCATTGTATCTGAAAGAAACTAGAAATCCTGTTGGTCCTACAGAAAATCTGCAATGACTGTTGGTCCTACAGAAAATCTGCTCTGGTATGTCAAAATGCCAAGATAACTCCTTCACTTTTGTGAATAAACTATTCTCAAGAACAGCTTCACAGGCTTTCCAATTTGGGGAGAGAATATGCTGCTGGAAATCAGATTGTCATCTTGCTTTTCTGAATTTCTCTAAGAACGAGTTTACTCAGAGTTAACAAATAACACACAAAATATTAGATCTGAACAGTCTGTGGTAGAGCAAGGCAAAAATACATTTTATTCCAGCATAAGGAAATATTTGCAGTCCTCTAAGAAAATCCTTTCAGACAACGATCCACCACCTTCAAGAAGGAAACCAAGAGACATCACTGCATGTTTCTACGTTCAGTAGACCTCTCTGGCAAACTACAGAGTAGGTTACTGCACCACAGACAAGAACTATGCATACATTACTACTCTCTTTCCTTGAAAGTACCACCTCAATCTGGAACATGCCCTGACTTCTGTAGCTAGTAGATAGTCATTCAGCTTGGAGAAATGTGGAGCCCCATACAGGACAGGATGTCCTTTACATGTTATAAAGTAATCCTGTCTTGGTCAGTCTTCAGAGCCACACGTGAATGGTAGGTCCTTCTGGCAGTATTCAACAAAGTAGTGCTGTTCCTGGCATTTACAAGAAAAAAACCCAACACAACAGTAATACAAAGTACTACATTAATGACAACACGAGGTTTCCTCCAGTAGTTCTAGGGTATTTTAATCCTTAAAAAGAGGCATGTGAAGTACTGCCCACTTAAGTTCTTTCATTTGTCTTTGAAGATAAGACAACAGCTAATTATAGCACATTAACTACATTAACTGGACACAGACACCCCTAAAAAACTGCAAAATAATGGATCCAGCTCAAAATATTAGTTGAACTTGTTTTCTACTGCAAGCTAAGAACATGATGCTGTTGAAATTCTGCCCATAAACAATGACTCACTTAGGTTTCTACATCCTGATAATCTCATATACTTCCCATTTCTAGGAGGACGTTACTGTCCTGGGTTAGCCATATGGCCTGTTTGTATCCCCAATCGTCCCCTGGCTTATGCTGGACATTAAGTTCTGCAGCTTTAAGTTGGTCTAAGGAAGACAGTGAAAGTGAAGGTGGAGGAAGAGGCGGAGCGGCAGCAGGAAGCAGGAAGAGAAGAGCAGAGGAGGGAGCGCGTGGCTCCAGCGCGGCCGGAACTCGCAGCTCCCCGGGATCATCGCCCCCCGTCCCGCAGATTACTACGAACCA
>JAHLSL010013598.1:4361592-4420206 GCA_025920805.1 Petroica traversi | reverse complement strand
CGGGCCTGGCAGCGCCCCGGCACCCGCCCGCTCCCGGCTCCGGGGGGGCCGCTGGAGAAACCCAGGCCCCAGCGCTTCCTATACCTAACGCCTTGACGCAGCTACATGTAACCTTTCCCCAACGATACACATTAATCCTGGCGGTGGATGGAAACACGAAGGAAAGCTTCGTTTGCGCCGCGAATATGGTGTGCATTTGGCTCTCTGTATTTTTCCGCATTGGGTAGTTCTGCGAATTAGCACCAGGCATATCTGGGCTTACATAGGTGTTGTGGGCTGGCCCTGTTGGGCAGCTGGGTCCCACATTCCCTTAGTCACTCTCTCACAGGAAGGCTGAGATCAAGGAAAGAAGGCTAAAAGTGAGAAAATGGGCATCCGAATAGAAACACTTTAATAGATAAAAAGCTGTGCATGCAGAGCAAAATTAGGAAGCATTTCAGTATTTGAAATTGACAGGCATGTGTGCATTTATCTATTTCCACAAATCCAGAGCTTTATCATGTTTAAAGGTTGCTTAGGAAGACAAGCACCTTAACTCCTAATACCCTGCGCTTTCTCCTTCTTATCCCACATCTCACTGCTGAGCATGACACCAAGTAGTCTGGGATGTCACCAGCCTTCCTAGCCTGGTGTACTCCTCCAGCCTACTCACTGGCAGTATTGTCCCAAATATAGGTTCTCTTATCTGTTGTGTGAAAAGCCAACCCCTAGGAGATACTTGTTTATTTCATGTTTGTGCAAAGGTAAACACACTAATCCAGCTACAGTCAGGCTGCAAATTTCATACACAGAAGTACAAGCATACCTAATTTCTAATTACATGCCTTTTTAATAACTATTGAGCTCAAAGAAGGGAAACTTAGGTTAGATATACAGAAAAAATTATTTATTGTGGGGGTGATGAGACAGAAGGACAGGTTGCCCAGAGTAGTTGTGGATACTCCATCCGTGGTAGTGTTCAAGGCCAGATTGGATGAGGCATTGAGGAGCCCTGTCTAGAGGAGATGCCCTTGCCCATCACAGGGAGATTAAAACTAGATGGTTTTTAAAGTCCCTTCTAAATCAAACCCATTTTGTTGTAAAGGTATGATGTATTTTAAATTTATTGCCCATGTTCAGTGTGTGAGGGACTTCAGCTGGAGGAGAGTAGCCTAAGCTTTAGAGGTGTGGTTTTTATGCAATAATGAGCTAAGTTCATCTAAAGGACATGGGTTTAGCTGATTTTGCTCACTCAAGTAAAATTTATTATATACTGCCAGACGCAGTTTCCTACTTGCCTGAGTCTTGTGGTATTTGTTTTTCTCAATTATTCACTCTGCACTCTTTTCTTTTAATCATTCATAATTTCTCCCCTTTGAGACTTAAATATCTCAATCTGAATATGAGACTATTTGAGCCTCATTTGTTTAATCAAAAAACAACTCCTCTTTTCTTCTCCCAAATTCCAAGGGATTTTCCCATGCCAGCAAGTCCCACTGTATCTTTTCTGCTGTAACCGTGGTAGCACTCCTCTTACTGTTTTTCATATTAATGAAATTTGAGAAACATTTAGTACTGATACTAGCCATATCCTTATTTGGTCTGTTCTAGAAAGTACATTTTTACATGCTTCCATATGTATGTGTATACACTGTAAGACACAACAAGCAGTAAGTACCACCAGTAAAAGGATAAAAATTGTTTCCCCTATCCTTTATTTGGTAACCATGTTTCTTACCATATTACATGGTACATATTACACCTTAAGAGTGTGGTAACTCTTCGCCACCCCTGCTTCTGGGATCAAAAAAAAAACCACCGCATTCAGGTGCACAGACTAAAAAGAACAATGTCCACGTCACAGTTCAGAACCATCTCATCTGTCTCTTTCCTTGGTCTAGACAGTTCCTTTTTAAGTTCTTCACCAAAAGCAGCCTTTGATAGCATAAAGGCATGGGCTGCTGGTGGCATTGCCAAGACATACAAATAAGCTCTGTGGCCACATATCAGAAACCCTCTGAGGGACAGAGCCACATGAGTCTTTGCAGAGCTGATCTCTTCTGTTATTTTACAGCCTAAAGGTGCCAGAAAGCTCGTGAGCTTTGGGCAGTGGTGGTGCTGATGAGAAAATTAGGTAATGCTGAAGGGCAAACTGAGTGAGTAGTACAGTATGTATGAGAGATGTGAGTGACAACAGTCCAAAAATTACTAGAATTAGTACAGTGAGGAAAGGAGTTGAGAATAAGAAAGTAAAACTAGTGGGCAAAGTACGAAGACCTAATTGGAGCCAAACTCAAGAAATTAGTGACAAAAAAAGTGTGGGGGTGCATAGAAAAGAAAAATTTGACATATTTTATGAGATAAGACAAGACTAGTTTTCTTAGAAAAAAAACTATAGAAAAGAGTGAGAAATAAAATAAAAATTAAATTGAGAATGACTCAATGAGAAGCATGATTTTGTTTTAAAGTTGAGTCCTTTTATGATGAAGTCTTCAAAAGAAAACCATGATGCAATTATTTTTTAGAGATAAAATAGTCAAAAGTTTAAATACATGGGTTGAAAAATGGGAGCTATTAGAATGGGACCTTTGCATATGTAGGAATTTGCGTGGTTTTCTGTGGATAGGTTGCTTTAGCATGAAAATAAAGATAATTGGTCACTTGAGATTATGTACTGGTATTTGAAATGCTGCCTGAATTCTTAAAAACGCTGTAGATTCTTTTGCATATTTTATTTTGCCAGTAGGAGACCTCTGTAATGACCTTAATGTGGATAAAGTAGTGATGATAACAGAAGAAGCGAGCAATGAGCTTGACAAAGAGACAAATATGCCGAATATGGTGGGGGGATGGAGGTGGAGTGGAAGAATGGAAGCACCATACCAAGCAAAGAAAGCAGAAAGAAGAGGGAAACATGAGCCACAGTTTTAAGAAGGAGCTATGCAACAGGAGCTGTCAGCCAAGAAGGAAAAGACTGGAAATTTTTTTAAGGACTTATTTTTCTAGACAGTCTTGTAATGACTTGCAGGCAATGTAAAAACCATTACATTATTATCGGATGTGCTGGTGTGTCTTCCAGGAAAGAGGAAGAGAAGAGGAAATGGAAATTGTCCTTCTACTGAACATAGCAGAACTCCCATGAACACAATGTGATTATTCCAGCATGGAAAGAAGAGAGAAAACCAGGACAGCTGACTTCATTAACCTAATTTAAATTTGATGAAAAGAAGAAAAGTGAATGAAGTATAATTGTTACAGATAATGCAGTAAGTGGGCATATGGATGATATCCTATTTGTAGAGTTGATTGTGCTTTCCATCCTGTCAGGGGAGTTATGAAAGACAGCAAAGTTGTGACAGTAAGAGTTCATAACATAAATATTTCTATTTGATTATAATGGGAACAGAACTGCTAACAACTCTGCCTCATTAAAAATGATATCTGTAGCAATGTTTCTTCTGCCAAAAGGGTTGAAGCACAAATTGTTAGTGCAAGTGTGAGTTCTGTGACAGCTGGAATGAGAAGAAGTTACAGTAAGAAGCCTAAGAGTAGTGAGTGTTTTGCCTTGATTATAACTAATAAAATTTCTTTTTATTTACAGTGAGAAGAGTCCCTGTGCTGGGGACCATACAACCTGAAGTACAGGCTGCAGTTTACAATAGTATCTGTTCATGAAGTGGTGTACTTAAAGCTCAGGGAAATAAAATAAACTTTAATTTATTTTCTACAGCCTGTTTTAATATATTTGCATACCATTTTTACTGTGAAAAAGATAAAAAGGTGTAAGGTGACTACGTCAGTCTAGGAAGTCCCTTCAAGAACTGCTTCAGAAGTTCCCATTGTTTCTTCATGTATCTCAGCTGTTCCTAGCAACTTTCTTTAAGAATTTAATTCAGTATAAGCATTTGTCTGTTAAAAGCTTGTTAATTCCTGATAGTAAAGTTGTTGACCTAAATTATTTCAGTAATCTTTGCAGTGAATATTAACATTTCATGAGATGGCAGTTTCTGCTCTGTATATGATTTAGGACCTTTTTCTTGGTTTGGACTGTTCACATCAATTTAGGTATCAACATGATATATTGCAGCATATAGGAATTGTTCATTTTCTAATGGAAAAGCAGTGATTTTATGAAGAATTATGGTTTTTAATTGTGTTCCAAATTATTGTAATGGCTGAGACATTATATTTTCTTTCAAGTTTTTGTTTATTAATTCTGTGATGTTTGGCCACATTTAATACAGTATTCTCTACATTCATCTTTCTGAAAAGATGCTTAACTTAAGAGCAAAACTATTGTGTTGAGTATAGCATTCATAGCTGTCTAGTTTATAGATTTAATAGAAAGAAATATTTTATGTATGTCATGAAACCAGTCTTCTCTAGCAAGGCAGACAAATGTTAAATTTTTTAATAACTACTTGAGAAATTTAAATGGCAAGTAGTGCTATTAATGCTTAGTTGGTCAGCTGAGGCTTTTTAGGTATTGGGGATGAGCACACAACTCATCACATAAGCCTAGAAGTTAGAAAATTGAGAGTGAAACTGGTCAATATTGTTCACATTCTGTCAAGTAAAAGGATAGGGGGATATGGTTTTTATTTTATTTATTTATAATTGTGTGTTGTCCATTATTTCTCTGACTCAGAAATGGTAGTCTCTGTATGTCTGTGCCTCTGTTATTTTTGAAACTATGCAAAAGAATGACATATATGGGCCATTTAGAGCTTTCCACATTGTTGTGTTTAATGCATGTGGGTGTTTCTGTGATGTAGGACAGAGTGGTTTAAGCACAGCCCTATCCTAGAGTTGAATCCAGTCCTCAAAATTTGTGTTAATCAGGAGTGCAAGCCACTTTTCCTTTAAGAATCTCCAGGTAGTTTGGTGCCTTACTACCTAGGATACCACCATTTTTCTTTACCAAGTTCTATTGTGGTGATTTTTGGATGATAGTCCCTAATCGTCTGCTTGATGCGCAGAAATGGCTGCTGTCACTCTAAGATGGACCCGAGGATGAGGCGGGGAGCCTTGGGCTCCTCCGTGGTTTGGGCTCAAACCCGCACTCTCCGTCGCGCTCTGGCGGCGGACCGGGATGCTAAATTGTTCCTTTTCTTGGATTAGTTTTTGCTAGCTCGAAGCAATAAATTGAGGGGCTTTTCCCTTCCCCTAGCCTGGAAGCTGTACCGGAAATCCCCTTTTCGTTTTTTTTTTTCCTTGAACTGTTTCGACTTTCACTTTGGTTTTAGTATTTTTTCAGTCCATCCGGGGAGCCAGTGGAGGGCTGCTCAAACCTCGGAGAAGCTGAACCAGCACGAGAAAGGACACTAAAATCCACCAATTTCGCCACAGTGAGGAGAAGACCAACGCCAGAAATCCAACAGATTCCCAGCTGCTGAGTGAACTTTTTTTCTCCCCCTTCCCCTGACTCAAAGGGGGCCAGCCACGATCTTTGCCTCCCTGCCACGCGGTGAGGTGGGGGTGGGATGTAAGGTTCAATTTCCCCCCTCCTGTGCCTTGCGGGTATCTTGCTTTGTTAATAACCAGTTTTACATTTTTTTTTTCTCCCCTCCCCCCCGCACCCGCTGATATTCATTACTGTCATTGGCAAAAGGGGATTATTGGAGCCCTTCTCTTTAGAGGAAAACATTCTTTCCAGAGAGTTTTCTCCTAAAATTTGTCTCCAAACTGAGACTCAAGTCATCACTGTAGGATTGAAACTGTCCTTTGATCTCACTACTTGAGCCAGCACTGTGCCCAGGTGTCCAAGAAGGCCAGGGGCATCCTGGTTTGTGACCAGCAGAACCAGGGCTGTCATCTTTCCTCTGTACTCAGCACTGGTGAGGCCATATCCCAAGCTATCTGTTCAGTTTTTTGCCCCTCACTACAGCTTAGACTGAGATGCTGAAGCATGTCCAGAGAAGGAGCAACAAAGCTGGTGACATTTCTGGAGGGTAAGACCTATGAGGAGTGGCCGAGTGAGCTGGGGTTGTTTAGCTTGAAGAACAGGAGACTGTGAGGTGATGTTAGCACTTTTCTACAACTTCCTGAAAAGGAGTTGTACCCAGCTGGGGATCACTTTCTTCTCCCAGGTAATAAGTGACAGGAAAAAAGAAAATTGCCTCAAATGGCACCAGGGGAGGTTTAGATTGGATATTAGGAAATGCATGGAATTAGGGATGAGGTTCAGTAACCTTACCTCATCAAGTGAAGTAATTTCAAGTTCCAGTTCTTCTCCAAACTCGATACAATGGCGTCACGTTTAACCAAACACCGCAATTTGAATTGTGTTCACAAGACAGCATTGTGAATCCAGGTATTGAAATATGTAACTTTAAAAATTAGGATTTTAGACAAAGTTAGTATAGCCAAAACCAACTACCGTAGATTCAGTAAGCAAACCCAGCTAGAACTAATTACTGTTTAACCAAAGTAATTGAATTAGAAGTAAGTCTTAGAGTATAGGTAATTAGTTGCCTGTCATTTTATATTTGTTTAACTGTACTTATAATGAGAAACAGTGAGTACTGACCATCTTACCAGAAAGATTCATTTGACTAGTAGACATGGGAATTTCCCAGAAACAATTTGTATTGTCAAAAACCAGAGAGGTAGAAAGGTCAAAGGGAGGAAGATGACTTTTACTTCATCATTCTTGCCCTCCCCCTCAAATTATACGACCACCGACCCAATTTAAAGAACAAACCACGCATGCTTAATAACTATTCAACTAATTATCATACGAAGAGGGGAATGGGAGGTACTAATGTGATTAACATGTACTTGTATTTTAAATATTCAAACCCTTTACAAATAAATAGACCTTGTATTACTTTGTGCTTTGCTCTGCCCATTAGGGAACTATCCCACGCAGCAGCCCGGCGCTGAAATAAACATACACTTTCTAACAACTCTGTTAGAGAGTCTTTGTCTATCTCTAGTTGGGATATCAATGTTAGATCAATACCCATATTTTGATAAATCAGTATGACTATAGATCAACTGTAGGTCTCATCAGCAAAAACAACCGTACTAACCCTAACTTTTAGAACAGCTCCCAGTAAAACAGCACTAAGACTACCTTGTCATTCCTAAAGCTTATTCCCAGATTAATATGACTATAATCCTAGTACCTCTAAATCCGCAAATGCAAAGACTAGAATTAGCACATGTCAGGACACAAGTTTCAGGTCTAAACCTAGGTGCAATTATACGTCTCCATAATTTATAAGTATTAGTATGGCTTATAGCAGTCTATTTCTAACCTTTCACTAGCTCAACAATGTCAGCTAATCCTCTTGAAATGCTAGCCCAGCAGAGCCATTTTCCAGCCTCATCTGTAGAACATCATAGCTGATCTAGCCTTTACTGTAGAGCATCATTTCTGCTACCCTTCCAAACTGAAATGTTAATCTCATTTTACTGTCTAATTAAAGACAATTGCTTCTTTTGTGTCTGTTAACCTGGGAGTAAAGGTTCTGGATTTACAATTGTGTTCGTACATATGTTGACCTCTGAAAATTTGTGAACAAAACCTCTACTTGTTTGGCCCCATTAAAATCCAAGAATAAAGGTTTTCAATATTTGCTTAAAAAAATGAAAGGGGTAAATAGGAAGAACACTTCCAGTAATTTTATCTTAATTATAAAAATATTTACATATGAAGGCTGGAGCAATTAGTCATCAATTAAAGAATGCATGCATGCCAAGTTTTACTGGGCTTTATTTGCATATTATATGAAGTTTGATCTGCTGAAAATGTGTTAATTTATAAGGCTGTATCTTTTTTATATAGTGATCTGATTATTAATTAAATGTCAGAAAAGTGCTTCAAAGCTGAGACTGTGTGTACCAAGGCCAGATTTTTTTCTTCTCAACATCATAAGCTCTACAACTAAAGGGGCTAGAATGTAATTCATTATCAAATTGTCACTACAGTATATTGCTTAAGTATGAGAAAATAAACACCAATTGAAATCAAGATGATTAATACTAAAAATGACTAGGTGTTTCAAACCTGTAAGTAATATAAGGACAGTTGAAATTACACTATACCTACTCATATATGTTTTTGCAGATTCATAAAACTATAGAATGGTTTAGTTGTAAGGGGCATTTAAAGGCCATTTTAATCCAGCTCCTCCAGTTGTAATGGGCAGAGACTCCTTCCACTAGACCTTGCTCAGGACCTCATCCAGCCTGGTCTTGAACATTTCCAAGGATGGGCAACTACAGCTTTTCTGGGCAATGAGTTCCAGTGCCTCACCATCATCATAATGAAAAATTTCTTCCTTATATCCAGTCTGAATCTACCCTCCTTTAAGACATTAACTCTTGTCCTATTGCTCCAGGCTGTGCTATAAACTTTGTACTCATTTTTTTGTAGTCCCCTTTAAGTATTTAAGGCCCCAATAAGGTCTCCCTGGAGCCTTCTCTTCTCCAGGCTGAACATCGCTAAGTCTCTCAGCCCATCTTCACGAGAGAAGTGCTCCAGTCCTCTGGTCATCTTGGTGACCTGCTCTGGGACTTGCTCCAGCAGGTCCATCCAACCTGACCCCAGAGATGATGCAGGTCTGCAGGTGGGGTCTCAGCAGAACAGAGGAGAGGCTGCAGCCCAGGACACGTTTGGCACTCTGGGCTTTGAGTGCTCATGGCTGGGTCATGTCCAGCCTCTCACCCACCAGCAGCCCCAAGTCCTTTTCAGCAGGGCTGCTCTCAGTCCCTTCATCCAGCCCAGCCTTTGTTGCTGCTGTAGGCTGCCCAACCCAGATGCACGACCTTGCGTTTGAACTTGGTGAGTACCATGACATTCTTGTGGACCCATTTCTCAAGTCTGTCAAAGTCTTTCTGTATAAGATCCTCTCTCAGGTTTGTCAACTCTTCCACTCAGCTTGATGTTGTCAATAAACCTGCTGAGGCTGCACTCAATCCCTTTGTCTGTGTCAAACATACGAAGATATGAAACAGTACTGATCCCAGTAAGGACCCCTGAGGGGCACCACTTGTCACCGATGTCATTTTGGATATTAACCACTACTCTCTGAATGACATCTCCCAGTCAGTTCCTTATGGAATGAACAGTCCATCCATCAAATCATGTCTTTCCACTTTAGAAGGAAATGTTGTAGGACGCCCATGTAAAAGACCTTACAGAAATTCAGACACAGTTCATCTGTAGCGCTTCTTTTTCAACTGATGAAGGCACTTCATCATAAGAAACCAATACATTGCTCTGTCAAGGCTTGTCCTTGTTGAAGCAGAGCTGATTTTCTCAAATCACCTCCCTGTCCTATGTGTGCCTTAACACAGCTTCTAGGAGGATCTGTTCCATGATCTTCCCAGGCACAGAGGTGAGGCTGACAGGCTGCTACTTCCCATGGTCCTTGGGTGCAATATTTCCATTTTTCCGGTTACCTGTGCCTTCACCTGACTGCCATGACTGTTCAAGTATCACAAAGAGTAGTTTGATTGCCACATTGGCCCATTTCTTCAGGTCTCTGGGATGCATCTCATCTGGTCCCATAGACCTATGTTCATTCTGGTTCCTCAGGTGGTCACCAGTGCCTGATATTCGCTTACAGTTGGAGAGGGTTTTCTTCCCTGTTCCCTCCCTTCTGGTCCATCCACTGAATGTGTGTGAAAAAAGATTGCCAGAGAGGACTGAGGCAAAAAATTAGTTGACAATTTCAATTTGCTAAGCCTTCTACTCATCTGTTTTTACCACTTTATCAATCTTGCTCATTGGGGATGGGTGTTACACTTTCTTTACTTTTTCTTTCTCTTCCTCTTCTAGCTACATGACTTCAGAAGTACTTATTCTTTGTGTATCTTGCCAAGTTCAGGTCTAGGTCTTCCGTGGCTGTAGCTATAAATATTGCTTATCTAAACATTTACATATTAAAAAGTTGTAAAGGAGATTACAATTTTACCCCTGGAAAGTTATGTTATGATTTCATCAAGTAGTTTTTGGTGGCAACAGGATTTATCATTTTGGAAATATTTCTATTCCTGAATATCTGTCAGAGAAGTGATGAATGAACTATGTAAAGTTCATCCCAAAACAGCAATGAGCAAGACATTTCTAAATGGTTCATATTTGCTTCTCCTTGCACAGAAAATGCGGAACATTCTTGTCTCAGTTTATCACCTAGGGGTGAGAATGTGTGCTTTCTTGTGCTAACAGTTTACAGGAACAGCACAAAATTTTCTGGTTAAACACCTAAACCTCTACAATGGCAGGTAGGGTAAGTGAGAGCAACACCACAGCAATGCAGTACCTAGTACTTCTGGTGTCAAGTCTAGACCTATGAGTGAAGCACTTAAGCTAATTGCACATCATGTGCTAAAATGAGATACCCAAGAACTACATCCAAAACTGACAAAATGGTGAGTAGGGGGCTATTTACAGTGAGTATGGACAATTTGTATCTGTCTTGGTCTAGAAGGACAGAAACACTAAAGGAAGTCTTAAATGCTGTTTTGCAACTAATACCAACAGCTCAAAATAGCTAGATCTGGATAACCACTTAGTCAGTTGCAATAAATAGGTTGAAAGTTTCTTTAACTAAAGTATCTGTCTGAGGTATTTTATACATACAGTAAGGTGTCACTTCCCAAGGTAATGTAAGTCAGTTCTTCTAGCTGCTTAATTGACTTGGTATAAGAGATTGTAATTTTGGTTTGCTGTAATGTCATTCTGAGCATCTATATGCCCAATGTGTTATAAAACTATCAGCCTTCTGTACATCATGACAGTCAACCTTAATTTCTGAAGAGAAAGGTATTTATATCTCCACTTACTTACCTGCTATGTTCAACATATATGACATATTCTACATATCAGATAGAAACTATAATATAAATAGAGTAAAGGCTGAATGCTATATAACCTTACAGTACTGAGCAAAAACATTCTTGGACATCAGTGGAACTTTATATGAGTAAGGGATTAAGATAATTTCCCAAGATAATGTATCTGTGACAGAATTGGTCTATTATCTCCATTGTTTTCATGATGCCTTTATTTTAAAATGTTTTTTAGCTATCTGTATTTAAGGGGATTAGCAGGGCATTTAAAAGGAAGAATTAAGTAATTTTATACTGCTCTATGGGATATAGACTAGAAATCTAAAACACCTGTAGAGTTTTATTTGAGATATTCAGGAATCTTATCATTCACATTGATGTTTTTTTCACCTAATAAGATTTGCAATAAAATATCTCTAGGAATATTTCAAAAAATGTAACCAAATGGCAAAACAGAGAAATAAATAGGTCTTTAGCTTTTCAACATAAGATGTAGACTTGAGTTATGCTTTATATGCAATAACTGAAGGCTCTGCCTTGTGTTAACTTGTGGAGATCATATAATTGCAAATTTTACCATCTGCTGCAAAACTATTACATCAGAAAAATTCAGTGTAATCAGCTCTCTGATTTATCATATCATGTGTATATGTAGATCTAATTAAAAAAGGGACCATTTGTTGTAGGATAAATTTGCCAATCAAAGCAATATAAATCCTCTGCTGCAAACTCAAACTGTGCAGCAATCAGAGTGTACCCTGATCGACACCTCTCCTTTTTGTTATTCTTGGCTCCCCTAAGCTAAGCATTTTCAACACTCCTCTGTTCTTCAGTTTTCTTTGTCCTGTTGCCTTTACAAGATTTCTGAGGAGGATGGATTACTCAGTGTTAGCATGAGTATGTCTGACTCTTTCTGTGGAGAATTATAAGAGGATGAAAAATCCAATCAAATTTTGTTTTTATTTTCATTTTTAATTTGTTCATTTATTTATTGTAAAATTTTTTCTAGTATACTGTCTGAGTTGGGGCTTTTTTTGGGGTTTGGTTAGAGGTTTTTTTTTTTTAGCCATTGTATATAGTATTTCAACCATCTTTTATACTCTCATATTAGCAGCCACTCTTTTCTACAGGAACCTGTTACTTGATTTTTTTTGTGAGACAGTTGCAAACCCACAGACCATAAGTGGAGGTGCTTTTTCATTTTCATTTTAGGAGCTTCTTGAAGCAGTGAAACTCCCCTAATGCCGTTGCAATGTGGGAATACATTGAGTGCTCAAAAAAGTTCAAACCCTGACAGGGGTAAGGGAGCCATCCAGTGGGCTCTTGTGAGACGCACAGGCACGAGGAATTAAAATTAACTAGTCTCTGGGAACTTTTGATTGCAAGATGTTGGATGTGTGCTTTTGTCCTAAACCTGCTTGTGTTATTAAATGCTAAGTCCTTTACTTTTTGTCTTCATTGTGGAGAACTAATTTTCCCTGAAATGCAAGAATTTCTGAAGATCAGGGAGCTGCACTTTCTAAGTACTCATTTAATTAGGCTGTCAACACCAAGCTCCAGATTTTTTTTCAGTTTGTATAATGGAAAGGGAAATGCACCATATAGTAATGAGTGATGTTGAAAGACATTAATTCCTCCTTTGCTTTCTATTTTAAAATACAGTTTAATCCTAAAGGTTTTGATGTTAAATGTGCGATATTTTAAGTGAATTTTAAAAGTTTCCAAATTCTCATTAAAGATTTTTTTAGAGTCTTTTTAAATATTCTTACAGTTCATTTATGGATGATTTTTCTATTATTTGTTCACTTTCCAGAGTAAAATAAAAAGCAATGGAAAATATGACTTCTAATGTTCACAGCAGTCCAAGATCTTCAATCCAGAGAATTTTACATTATAGCTAGAGGAATAGGGAGAAATCACCAGTCCTTTCTAAGCTTGGAGAAAATGTTAATTGAAATAAAATTAATTTTTATCTTTCTTGCTGTTATTTGCAATAGTAGCTTTTTTCCTATCATTTTTACACATCAGAACTTAGCCAGGGATTGATCTTCAGTAGAAACATTTGACTTTGTTCCTTGACAAAGAATATCTCAAGTAGTTGTAATGTCAGATATAATCATGAAGTCAGAAAAAGATGCAGCTGGATAACTTTTAATTGAAAAAATAAGAAGAATTCGCCACAATACTAGGGATGGATTTCAAATTTTTGTTCCTCCCTGAATGATATGATACTACAAGGCATGCTTCTCTTCTGAGCACCATTCACATCTGTCATTTACTACAGAATCTTTTGCTGAAGTTCATCTGACATAACTCTTAAGTGTAGTTTATTATGTAAGCCTCTTCTTAACTTTTGTATCTCAGGCAACTCCTAGAATGTTGAGAGCTTTTTATTCACATTTTAATAAATGATAAGCAAATCAAATTTTGCACTATCTTTTTAAGAAGCCTAGGTATGTATGCAAAAGCCCCAGAATTTAACTATATTATCGTATCAAATAATCAATGTAGCTCCACAATGAGCAAAAAATATATTCATCATATTCATAAAATGTAATATTCTTGTCTTATGAATACAATATAAAATGTAGGTTATACTACTTGTTTCTTCACTTCTATTTCATATAAAATTTGAGAACTTTCAAGATGTTTAAATCCTCTTTTATTTTTTTTTTTTTAGTTTTTTAACTACTGTGTCTGAAAGCCCTTAAGTCTCTTACAAGCCTGAAACGAATGCACATACAAATTTGTGAGCTACATATACAGTAGCTGCATTAGCTCAGGGTATAATTTCTTAATGCTGTAGTGTACAAAGGATGTCTCTGGCTAACGTTGCATTGCAAAGCCCTACATAATTTTTGTCAACAAATTCCCCCCATGAATTTTGCCATATATGCCTATGCAAATTTGCCTGTTGGACCTATAAAAGCCTTGGTAAAATTTGTCTTCCTCAGCTTTGGCTGAAAACCACTCAGAATTCTATAGAATTGTTGCAATCATGTTTTTTTGCTGTTAGCTAGGTTTTGTACTATTTTGTAAGAACTCTCTAGTTTTATGAAAATGTGTTTTCTGCAAAATATAGTTATTTTATATTTCAGAGAGAAAGAATGTCTGGATTATATAATTCTTTTTATAGTTATGCTAGTACTAATAATACATTTTCCTTGGGAATTAAAGCAGTTGAAAATAACGTATTTCAGAAGCAACCCTCCTTTTTCAGGTTTTTACTGATTTATAATTTGGGGCTGGTTGGCCGGTAAGTGAGCAGGTGCTGTTCTTAAATGCAGTTTGTTTCCTATTTTTTACATGACCACAACAATTCATGCTGCTGTTTGAATAAAGGCTTTCAGACCTGTTACAGTGTATACTGCATGACACATTTCCTGATAATTCAAAACAGATGTAGAATGGTTTCTCCTTTTCCATGGTGTTTCTTTGGCCTCATTCCTTTCTGTTTTTCTGTTTCTATTCCTTTTTCCTTTTTTTTTTGGGGGGGGGGGGGGGGGGGGGGGGGGGGGCAGGGGCTTGGGAGAGTAGCTTTGGCTACAAGAATGCCGTTTCGTGCCAATGCTGGGCTATTTTGCATGTTGAGGGAAGAAAAATCAACAAATAGACCTTCTGTATTGATTTCCAAGAGAACTGAGAGGAAGTAAGTCATCCAAATTGTATTCTTCCTGAATCTCTTTGCAAAGGTCTGGGGGAGGTGACGAAGTCTGCCTTTAAACTATAATAACATTTTTTTAGAGGGCAATTTAAGAACATAAAGTAGCGAAACTAGTAAATAAACAAAAATGACTGACAAAATCAATATTTCATTAGTAGTTTTTATTGCTAGAAATACACCAAAGTGTTGTATGTTTCACATCCACTATATGAGCAGCAACACTTTATAAACTAGACTGCTAGATGAGAATGTAAAGCAGCTCTTTATTCCAACATCTACAGTAAAAAAGGTCTTTCCATCTCAGGTTTCAGGTTTTTTATAATCTTCCCATGCTTCTGATAAAAATGAAGTCAAATAGCTAACATTTTCTTAGTCTTTTGATTATGGGACTGACCAAACTATTTTTGACTCATCTGCTTTCTGAACTAATCAGTTGTGGGCTAATAGAAAACATTTTCAAAGTTCACCCTGAGGAAGAGGCACTTTATTTCTGAGAGTAAATTCTTTACCTATGAAATCACATTTCAGTTAAGGACCTACTTTCAAAGTAAATTGTTTTGAAAATATAAGGTAAAATTCTTTCAGGTTTTACAGCTACATTTGACCTGTTTCTACAAGGCTTTAGTGCTGTCTTGCCATGTTTTGGTAATTCTCTTGTGTTAAAGACCCTTTCAAACAGAGGAGAATTCAACTACAGTCTTCATTGTATAGCTGAAGTGGCAAGGGTTCAAGAAACAGAACAGTTACTAGGAGATCTGAGAAACCGTAATTCACAGTAGCCCTAAAACCTTTCTAGGGCCTGCCTCTGCAAACACTAGCAGGTTCCAAATGAAAAAGTTTAGAGCCACTGTTTCCCAAAAGTCAGCTTCTCAGCCTAGCTGCCCCACCCTGGTTGATCTGGCCAAGAAAACTATGTCATTATTTTTTAACTGTCTTGGGCATTACCAGTGTGCCTCACCTTGGTAAAACTGTGATTGGTGATTTGCCCTATTTGAGGCCAAAGTAAAAGCAAAATTTAAAATATTTTTGTTCTAACACAAGTGGAAGCCTAACATTCAAACACAAGGAAACTGATAGTGGCAGTACCACTGCTCTACTTAGCTGTTTTAAGTGTAGCTGAAATTTACAGTTCAGCAGTAGAATATAGACAATTGGAAGGCAGGTCTTCCATTAAGGACAACAGAGTTTATTACCACCACATTTTTAATAGAAACCTCCTTGTTATTCTTTGTGCTGATCACAGATAGAAACAGTCTAAATGCAAGCATTTATATGCAGTCTTCTTAACCATAGAAAAGGATGGTGCTGTGTTCTCCAGGGAGGAGGTAACTGGCTAAAAAGGATTACAAATGTCACTGTTATATCTCAGGTTATAACTGATATTGCAGTCTGTCTCTGTCTTTACTTCCCAAAAATACCTTCATCAGACTGCCTTCTGCCCTTCCTGACAGCTAAGTAACTCATATAGTAGATTTATGTAATAAGTATTAACAATTTATAAATTAACAATTCAGAGTACAATTAACAGTTAACAATTAACAGTGTTACAATTGACAATTCAGCCAATAACCTCTTTGTTTGCCAAAAGCATATCCCACTCTGATAAGGTGTATGATTGGGTATAACAGTGCAATTATGCTAGTATGTCTAGACTCCTACCAGCATTAGATAAATGTTTGTTGGTAACAATACCACAAAATGGCCCACAAATTAACTGGTTTATGTAGGAGTGGGAGAATCATTTTTCAGCAGCCTAATTCATCCTTATGGTTAATAAATACATCATTATTAGAGCTGTTAATAAGCATCTTCATTTGCATTCACTGAGTGATTAAAGGTCCGTAGTCAGAACTCGGACCTCGCTGAAATGTTATTCCAACAGAGTTTGTTTAGATGTCTTTTTAATGTGAGACATGATAAGAAAGTACAACAAAGAATAGAGAGACTATGATTTCAGGCAAGAAAGGATAAGGGTTGTAGTGCATTTCTTTGTCTGACATGCTCTCTCCTGTGGAGCATTATACTTTTTGGAATTTTAATACATTTTCAGATTTAAGAAGAAGCATAAGGAATAAAAGTTCTTCTGGGCTAACCAGAATGTCTTGCTCAGCTGATTTCTTCCATTTTCATTATTGTTTTGTATTTACACAAGCAGTTCATAACTTTCAGCAATCAATGGTAAATTCGTGGCCCTATGAACTTCAATTTGAAAGTCAACTTCAAGTAATATTATTAGGTTTAGAGTATTGTTGAGTGGAAGTTGAAAAATTCTGACAAAGATATAGAGATTAATCTTGGGTTTTAAATAAAAAGATTTCATCATTATGAATTAAAATAATGCTTTCAGAATTTGAGCAGGACTAAAAGACAAAATAGAACATAGTTATAACACCTCTTTGCCCATAAAAATACCATTCCCTGCCATAAAGACTTCAGGACTGAATCCCAAGAGGTACACATTTCGGTGCAAAGATAAATTACTGTCTCTTAGATTTGCAGAAGATTTATAACAAGGATATGGTGTATCTGTATTTTTAAATTGTCATTTCAAAGCTATCAAAGCTTTAAATGTGTTTTCAGTAATGGAAAGCTGTGTAAAGTTAAGCCCGTTTTCCTAATCTTTGCAACCTATTAGAAATCACTGTAACAGACTTAAAAAAAATTATATGTAGCTTAAATGCTAAAGTTAAAGTGAAACCACAATTAAATATGTGTAATGAGACAAAGTTCATTAATCAACTAGTTATTTTATAATAAAACATTTTTTTATTGTTTCTGTAGGGAAAATTGTGTCATAGTCTTGAACACGCCAGCGGGTTCTAACTGCCATGAGAAGCCTCTAATCCTCTTTCTCTGTATGTCCCCTGTGTAAACTCCTCCTCTCACTGAGAGATTGACGGCTTTTATTTAAGGCCAAATCACTCTCCCTTGCTGAGAATGCAACCCTTGCCGCTCCCTGACATGTTTATTTGCCATTTGTAACTCCAAATGTCTGTAATTAGTCCCTCAAAAATGTATCTCAACTTTTTAACAAAACCAAACTTTTAACAAAACCAAGTAAATTCCCAACATTTACTGTGTATATTTCACAGTCATGTTAACCTAAATAAATTGAACTAATTATCTTAAGTAAAATAAATAGCTTAATGAAGATTCATGACAAAGGTTTGCAGTAGTTTATTTTTCTCTGAAAGAAAAAAAAAGCTGCATTTAGAAGGAGAAGATCAGGTTTACCTCAATAGAGTTTGCCTAAGTACATTGAAATTGGAAACTGACAACTACTTATTTATAGCAAATTTCAGTTGCCTTTTAGCATGTACAAATCTTCTGTTTAACTCACCAATTCTCCGAAGTCTGAATTTCTATCAATAATAATTTCTGCATTACAGTAAATGCAGAAAAAATTTCTAATTTAAAACTTCTTTTTTTCACAATTAGGATCATATATGAAACTTTGCAACACAATACTGGCAAGCATTTTATCTGTGTCCACAGTTAAAGCCTTTTAAATTTATTGAGTTTTAGATAGTACACGTATACCTAAACATTGCCAATCACCTCATCTATTAAACATAAGTTCCAAAAAATATTTGGGGTTTCAGTTCTTTCTAGCTTATTGTCAGTGACCTGTTAAATTTCATTAGAATAAAAAACCCACAAAATTACTTTATTTCAGTTTCAAAAAAATCAACTAAAAGCTCTAAATCAATCTTGATCTATACACTTGCAAGACACTTTGCTTTGCTTTGGAATTCAGTCTCTATAGTGTTTATTCTCTGATAGATATGGAAAGTCTGTTAGAATCTTACTGTTTAGCTAGAATGCACATGGATTCTACCATACCATGGAGCTTCAATTCTGCATTAGAAAAAGACTGGTGTAGGAATGTGGGAATCATAAGTTAGAATTATGGATTTGCCTAGTATTGACTAAGTAATTTTCCTGTCTTTAGCTTATTTAAAATGTACACAATGGACTTTTAATCTAACTTTATTTTTATGAAACTGATTCAGAATGTACTGTGGAACTGAGTTACTGCAGGCTATACCAGTGCAGGCTACATCGCTGATTACAATACCACATCTTCAACTATCTTCCTTATTTTCAAATCTAGCATGAGAAGTCTGGATTTTCACCCAATCAGTATGTTTGGAGCCCAATACATATCCAATTATATCTTGGAAAGGTGAAATGTATGAATACATTGAGAATTAGGGAGCTAAATTTATAGTTTTAATACAGACAGTAAAGATACTGCTGTCAGAATTAATTTTTCAGTTACCTCTAAAGAAAGTAGATGCTACTGAAAATGCTGGACACAGAATGAAGAAGACATTGTAGAACCCTTACAGTAATATTATCTACTAACCTAGAGATCGTTCAAGGTTGATATTTGAGGATTTATCTCAGTGTCTTTCTGAAAGGAAAATTTCATAACAACAAATGCTTTATTCTCACCCAAAGTATTTCTCTCCCATTTCCATGTCCTTGAGGCTCCTCCCAAAAGCAATTGTTCCTGGCATAAATTCAGAATCGAATCACCAGCAAGGATACAATAATTGAGATTGGAAGACACTTCTAGAAATTATGAAGTCAGCTCTGCTGTTCTAAGAGGTTCTAACACAAACATGTTACTCATCGCTTGTTATGAACACCATTACCATACGGCCAAATAATGTCTGACCTGGAGATCCTGACCATCAGTAACCAGTCTTAGAGTTCTTTTTATCTAATGCAAGAACTGAGGTTTGTGCTTTAGCCAGGTTACACTTCGTAAATTCCAGTTTCAACAGCTTTATTGGTTTTGCATAGCCTGGTTTTGGTAGTGGGAGGGAAGTCTGTGAGGCTGTGGGTGTGGGTATGTGGGTGTGCGTGTGAGTGTAGACTGCAGGGGTGGCTTCTGTGAGAAGATGCTGGAAGCTTTTTCCATGCCCAGCAGAGTCAATCCCTGGTGGCTCCAAAGACTGACATGCAGCTGGCCAATTAGAAATGGTGGTAATGCCTCTGTGAGGACAGATTTAAGAAGAAATAAAGATGAAAAACTGTTGCGCAGATTTAATATCAGCCAGAGAAGAGCAGAATGAAAACCTGAGAGAACAACCCTGCAGACACCGAGGTCAGCGAAGAAGGAGAGGGAAGAGGTGTTCCAGGCACTGGAACTGAGATTCCTCTGCAGCCCATGGTGAGACAGCTGTGCCCCTGCAGCACATGGAGATCCATGGGGAATGCAGAGATCCTCCTGCAGCCCATGGAGGAGCCCACGCTGGAGCAGGTGGATGCCTGAGAGGAGGCTGTGACTCCATGGGAGACCCATGGAGAGAGGAGCCCTGCTCCCAGGCTGGGGCAGCCTGTCCTGGAAGGGCACCCTGTGGAAGAGTGACCCAGCTGCAGCAGTTTGGGGAGGACTGTTGCCCATGGGATGGACTCACACTGGAGAAGTTCATGGAGCTCTGTCTCCCATGGGAAGGACCCCATGGTTCAGCAGGGGAAGGATTCCCCTTCCTGAGCAGTGGGGAAGCCACAGGTCATGGACGGAACATAACCCCTATTCCCTGACTCCTTGTGCCGCTGGGGTAGGAAGTAGAGCTGGGAGGGAGGCAGGGGTGGAGGAAGGTGTTTTTAAAGGGCTTGTTTCATTTCTCATTATCCTGCTCTAATTTTATTAGTAACAATCTGTTTCTTTGCTCCCCCATATTTTGTACCTTTTAGCTATTCCTTTTTACTTGTGTGTCTTTTGGTTCTCTAGTTAGTTGACAAGGCAGTAGCAGTGGCACCCAAGTTCAGTCCAGGTGTGAGGGATAGATTGTGCGCTACAGGGAGGTTCCCAAGCTCAGAGAAATCCGACAGCATCCCAGACCCCCATTAGGCCCCCAGTCAGGCAGGGTGGTGGGTGAGATAAAGGGAGATGGCCTTTCAGCAGCTATGGTGAAAACACTCTCCTAAGACTGGCATGTCTCCCGTCCCAAGGTTGTCTCAGGTGCTCTACTGAGATAGCTGCTACCAAGATAAGACCCCCTCTCACTGAGTAAGATGTATGATCAAAGTCACTCAAACTTCACATAAAGTTTAAGAAATAGTAAAAAAGTGAGTCAAGAATGAGAAATTATGGAAGATTCATTGCAACTTCTGATACCAGTCGACGGGCTGAACCTGTCAAGTCCCCCTTAGGGATGCCAATTGGGTAAGAACTGTACTCTATGCATGCTGAATCATCATCTCAGGTTAGCTTTTATTAGGTATCAAAGCTTGTTAGTATACAGCTTGGAATCACTCTATTGCTTTGAATATGTTTTTGCAGTCATACCAAAGACCCTTGAATCTTAGCCTTCCACAGTTATATAAATAATATTGTGAGATCTTCAAAGACATTCCTGGCAATCACTTTCAGTGGGTGAAAGTAAGACCCAGGATGGGGAGTCTCTGGTGTGTGACTCTAAACAAGTCCGTTGAATCGCCCTCCGACCTGGTGAACTGCCCAGGGAAGGGTTCCTGTAACGAGGCACTGGTCAGGCATGAGGGTCTCAGCTTTCCTGGGCAGACTAATCAAACATTAAGGGTTTGAGAAAATCTCCCTTTTCATGTGAGAAGTGCCACTGCAACTTGGTGGGACAAATTCCATGGCTGCAGTGCAACTACTGATGGCTAAAGGACCTTGGGAAGAGACAGGTGATGAAAAAGAGAGGCAGAGGGGTTGTCCTCTCCATCAGGAGGTAGACTGAGTATGAAAAGCTGTCTCTGAAGAACAGCCATGAGTAGGTCTAAAGGTCTAAAGCCTGTGGGGAAGAATCAGGGGATGAGGCAACAAAGGGAGCCTTGTGGTTGGTTTTAAGTACAGACCCCTGATCAAAGGGAGCCTGTTGATAAAGCCTTCTTACTCCAGCTACAGAAGGCGTCATGCTCACAGGCTCTTGTCCTGCTGGGGCACTTCAACCATCCCAAAACCTGCTGGGAAAGCAGCATAGCAAGTTACAGGCTAGCCAGGAGACTCTTGGAAAGCATGAGTGATAACTTCTTGAGCCAAGGAACAGACAGCAGCCCTAACAGAGAGGATACAATTCTGCATCTAATGAGCACCAGTGTAAGTGAGCTGGTCTCAAATGTCAAGATTGGAGGGAGCCTGGGCTGCAGTGATCATGCACTGCTGGAATTTGCAGTCCTGAGAGATTTGGGCCAGGCGAGGAACAAGTTAGGTCCCTGAACTTTAAGAAAGCAGACATCCAACGCTTCAAGAGGATAGCCAATGGGAGCCACTGGGAAACTTCCCTCAGGAACAAGGGACTGGAACAGAGCTGGCAGACCTTTAAGGAAGTCTTCCACAGAGCACATGAGCTAGCAATCCCCAGGAGCAAGAAATTGGGCAAGGAAGGCAAGGGAACAGCAGGGCTGAGTAGGGAACGGCTGGACAGACTGAAGGCAAAGAAGAAAATGCACAGGCAGTTGAAGCTGTGACGGGTAGCCCAGGAGGAGCATAGAGACCAAGTTTGGTTGTGCAGGGTCAGGGTGAGGAAATCTAAGGCTAAGCTGGAATTGAATTTGCCAAAGGACACGAAAAAATAACAGGAAGGGCTTCTATAGGCTTGTCAACCACAAAAGGAAGGACAGAGAAGATGACACCCTCTGATAAATAAGGGTGGAAAACTGGTAACAATGATTAAGATGAAGGCTGTGGTACTCCGTAACTTTTTGTCTCAGTCTCCAAGGGCAACCTCTTTTCCCACACCTCTTGCATGAACAGCAGGATGGGGGTTGGAGGAGCAGAGTCCCTCCCACTGTAAGATCAAGTTCATGCCCACTTCAGGAACACGAGCATGCAGAAGTCTATGGGGCCCACTGAGGTACACCCCAGAGTCCTGAGGGAATGGCTCCTGATGGAGTTTCCAGGCCATTCTTCATGATCCTTGAAATGTCTTGGAAGTCAAATAAAATCCTGGGTAACAGGAAAGAGGATAACATTGTACCCATCTTCAAAAAGGATAGAAAGGAGTACTCTGGAAAGTAGCAGCCTGTCAGCCTCACCTCTGTGCCTGGGAAGATCATGGAACAGACTCTCCTAGAAGCTGTGCTAAGACACACAAAAACAGGGACATGGTTTGGGACAGCCAGCATGGCTGCACCAAGGTCAGGTCCTGTCTCACCAACCCAGTGGCCTTCTATGATGGGGTGACACCATCAGAGGGCAAGGGAAGGGCTATGGATGTCATTTATCTGGACTTTAGTAAAGCTTTTGACACAATCCCCCTCAATATCCTCTTTCTAGAATTGAAGGAGTTGGATTTGTTGAATGGATTCTGATAGCAATTTTCGCAGATTGTGAAATCTAGGCAGCACTTGCAGATCTCTTAGTTTGTAACATTGTTATAATACCTAATGCATATTTGGATTTCTTTAACAAAATTGTAGTTTATTCATTACTTTCACTGATGGGGTGGAGAATGGAGTGGAGCCTTACACAACAGACTTTAGTTCACTCTTATGACATATTCTTAGTGAGGTCATTCAAAATTGAGAAGATAATGATTGCAAGAACTACGTCAGAAACACCCAGGTAAAATGACTCTAACTTTTAAATATTTCTGTTAATCATATTGCAATCACTTTTTATCTTCCAAATGACCCCTTGTTCTCATTATACAATTTTGTACTTTGAAATAGCCTACGTTTTTTGATTTGAGTGTTCTGGAGGTCGAGAGGGAATCTTTCACTTGTGATGACATTTTTTCTGACTCTGTGTGTTTTCTCTTGGCCTCAAGCCTGTATGTAATCCTGAAAACACTGTGCCTTGAGGTGAAATCAAAAGGATTTGTTTTCTTTTATTTTGTTCCTCTGTGTGTTTGTGTAGGCTCCATTGAATTAGTTTGCTCTTTGGATTGAGTGCTCTGTGTATTTCAAGACACAGAAGCTTCCTTTGAAGATCACAAGATAGTTTATGTTGCGAAGAGCTGCTGGAGGTAAGTTTATCAAACCACCTGTTCAAAGAGCTTACCTTCAGCATTAGGTGAGGTTGCACAGAGCCCTGTTCCACTGAATTTAGAAAAATTCAGAAGATGAATACTTTGTAATCAAAAAACCTGCTCCAATTCCTGTATCATCTGTGTTTTTCTTTACAGGCAGTCAAAATTCATAACTTGTGACTTCTGCCTATTGTCCTTCTGCTGTGCCCCTTAAGGAAAGTTTGGTTTCATCTTCTCTAGAATCTCCCTGCAGGTAGGTGAAGAGTTTCCTTTTAATCCCAGTCTAAACAAAAACTGCTGTCCTACCTCTTCCTCCTCAGGTGCTCCATCCTCCTCACTTCCTCATGCCTCTGCTCAGCTTTGTTCCAGTGTGTGCTGGGAAACCCAAAACTGAACACAGCACGGCTGTGTCATGGACAGATCGATGCACTGCACTTGTAACAGAGATGTAGCAGTGTGGTTTTTGGTCTAAAAGAGTAATTTAACAGTTTCATAGTGAATCTGACAGTGGTATAATCAGATTCAATGGCAAGGAACTCTTGATTATTTACTGTGTAAAGGACAGGGTCGGAGACACTGCTGTTGAGTCATGAGGTTCAGAAAGGACCCCACTGCCTTCTAAACTTCTTTCTTGAGGGGAGCTCACATGCAGCTGGATCCAGACTTTGTCCCACACCACCCCATACCGACATAACCTTGAAAATGACAAATAGAGGGGGAAAATGCTTGCCTGCACCCTTTGGTCATTCCAGACACAGGAGATATCGGCTCTATGTAATCTGGAAATTAATATCAAGCTCTGGAAAAAGAAACATATTTTTTTGTTTTCAGCATGAGAACTTCAATGGGAACTTTTTATAGCTTGCTGATGTAATGAAATGTGGATAGCAGTTTGCAGCCGACCACGAGATGGTGCTAGAGATGGACGACTTCACGGACAACAGCAGCCACAGTGTCTTGTTTTTGGGCACAGTTAGCCCATGTAATTTGCCAGAAGCAATGAAAGGAGGGGCTGGTAGAGGATCTTCTTCTCTGCACTGTCTTTGTATAAACAGGGAATATGAGGAGTCGCATTTATAGCACACAAACTGTGATCTCTTGTGTTAGACAAAGCAGAACCAAAACCAAAATGACACTTAAACAATGTCTGTTTATACACATCTTCAAAATTCATGCTGTGTATATGTAAAAGTAGCTACACTCAGGGCAGAGTACTCATCTGTTTAAATCAGCTGGAGGATACAAGATACACATGTATTGTATTTACTGTAATGGCACCCTGACCACATCATCCTATCTATGAAAAAAGAACCTTTGACATCAGATTGTGAGTGCAAGGTGAGAGCTTAACACAAGGGAAGAGGCATAAATGAGCCCATCTGAGGTGTTGTGTTCCTGAAGATCCTCAGCTGAAACTGCATAATTTGGATTACTTACAAGTTTTAGCAGTATTGCAATTGTACCAACACAGGATTGCAATAACTTATTTGGATTGTAGAGACATTCAGTAGACTGACAATTTCTAATTCCAGTTTCTAATTCTTTTGGCTCCCTATAATGGAGTTTATGTAACACAGAGAAAGATCATCTACTTTACAGTCATTATAGCTCTTTTCACAGATTTTATTGTAGAAAGTCACAAATATAAAAGTTATATATTAAGAATACTTGCATTACATTGGTATAAGCAAACAAAACACAGTACTTTCAGGCACAGCTTTAGAAGGGCAGAAATATAAGAGCAAAATATCTATATTATTATTTGAATAGTTATAATATCTGCTAAATAAAAGTTTAAGAATATAATTGTTGGTTTTAACAGCAAAATACTAATTATATTTCATACTCAAATGTTCGACACATTGGATGTTTTTTCTTGTAAAGTGTTAGAAACTATATTTTTCTAAAAGTCTAACTTTTATTTTCTTTTTAAAATAAAATTTCTATATGATTTACACCTTACATATTAAAAATCTATCTGCCAATCACAAGATCCTTAGATTAGTGGAAATTGGAAAATGTCAGAAGGGATTTTATGATCAAAATGAGTCTCTAGCAAAGATTAGGAAAGAGAACTCTTAAACTTGCTTTACTATGTTCATTTAGAGTTACAAAGATGTCTGTTTTTACTGTGTTTTATGAGAAAAGAAGTAAAATGATATTACTGTCTTAGATATCAAATCTAAAATTTTACAAAATTACCACAGTTGTTTTCCTTAAGGGCTTATTTTCCCTTGAATAGTAAAAGAAAATTTAAATGGCAAATAGTAAAAGCTCAAAATTCTGTATATAATCACGATTTAAGCTTTAACTATAAAACAGATTCAAGTTTAACTGGAGTAGATGTTAATTTTGTGGTGATATTAGCAGTGCTGATTTCATTAATATGCTTTGTATAAGCTTTGTGATGACTTGTCATCTTTTCAGCAACTTGCCATCTAGCATGTTCTGTGAGATGGCACGTTTAGTGAGATGATTATACTTTCAGTAACAAATGTATGACTATGTAGTGTTAGTGTACCAGATAGTGGAATTAATGTAGTGGAATAGGTTATGTGTCTGAACCTACTTCTTGTGCAACATCTTAGGTAGTGCTAACATAACGATTCTAGTGTAATAAATGCTGGAATTAATATCTAGAGGTTTTTTCCTTTACTCTAACTTTATTGAACTCTTTGCACATCCAGAAGTTGCAAATATTATTTAGAAAATGCTTAAAAGCTCTCTTCAGTGAGCATTATAACCAACATAAAGATTTTCACTGTTTGAAGAATACAACAAGCAAGCCATGAAATCTTCCAAGGTCTCACAGACCTTTGGAGTTTAGTTTACAGCAGAAAATTGCCTTATTGCAATGTGCCTTGCTGTGACTGACTGACTGACAGACATTAGGATTCCTATTTCAGGTGTGCATTGTTTATTTTATTTACTCAGTGTTATGTTATCTTGTTGGCTGTTTTCTGCAACTAAGCAGTCCCCTGGCATAGGTGCATCATGTCTATAGTTTATACACATACAGCCCCAAATTACTTGCATCACAGAAAATTGCCACTAAATCAGGGTGGAATTCCACAAACAGCAATGAAGAACCAGACCTTTAATACCTAGAGATCCTGATGACTTTTGGGTAATTTTCTCATGTATTTCAAATGTGTTGTGCTTTGCAGGGTATGGTCTATGGACATTTAAGTGTCAACATTTTCCATTTGACACTGACAGACCTGTTGCTCAAAGGTGGGCATCCTTATGTCTCCTCCAGTGTAGCCCACATAAGCACCTAGTATTTGTTTTATTCAGTAATTTTGAACATTATTATTTTTCTGATGTTGTTCTGTACTCTGCTTTCCTATTGAGCACCTGATTGCATTTCCCTCTGTGACTCAGAGGTGGAAGCCAATATGTCAGAGCAATTTTCTGCTGTGTTTGCAGTCATCTGTAATGGCCTGTCAGTTCAACATGTCTCCCTCCCTCTGCCTGCACATTGTGCTCCTGATGCTCTGTGTACATTTTCTTAGAGAGATGCTGAAATTGCATAATGGAGCACATGGGCTGACTTGGAGCTACAGGTGCACAGAGATCTTCTAGTTCCCAGCATCTTCCCTTATCCTCAGATAGACTCAAGACACCTTTTCTGCCTCTCCAGGTCAGTCAGTCAGGATATGCACATATGCATTTAACAAGTTCTGTATGTTCTCTTATCAAGTTCAGGTGAGCTTATAAGAGACAGGTTTTAAAAAATAAAATGTTTACCACATGGAGAACTAATGGCATTTTTTATTACCATATCCATGTATGTTCCTTATTCTTGCCAACTTTGAAATATCCCCTGTATATTTTCCTGTACCAGACTATTTTGTTTCCTTAAAATCATAATTGTGTCAGTAGAACACAGAGTCTGAGCAGTTAATAAGTTTTTTAAACTCAGCCTTCCTCTTGTTATTGAATGTGCAGAAATAAAGGACATTAGTGACTTAGAAGTTTTGAAAATATAAGAATTTAGCTCAAACACAAATTAGTTGATCTCAAACTTCCTCATCTTCTCAGGAGCTGTATGGGCACTTAGGCCACTAAAAGGTAGACAAGTTACTTTTCCTGTAAATATGACACCCTGAAGTAAAAATTTTTGTCACCGTTGGGTTCTTTGTTTTTCAGCTTGCGAATATCAAGTGAGTCGTCCTTCACACACAGATAGTAACTTTTATCTCCATAGCATTGGAACTGCACTGAATCTCCTTGGTAATGCATGATGAAGAAGTTATTATCTTCACTCAGCTAAGAAAACACACAAAGTAAAAAACACATTATATTTCTACTACCTTTCTATAATGTTAAAGGAGACAAAAATTAATGTGTGTTGTTAGTTTGTTTTACTAATATTTTATGCTTGTTACGCTTTTCCCCCATGATTCATATTTACCAATATTTTAAAATAAATCTTAGACAATAACAAAACATTTTGGGATAGATTCTGTGATAACTATGAATAAAATAATACCCATTATCCTCAAAGGGCTGAGTAATACCAGACTGATAGATGCATTCATTTGCTTCACAAAAACACCAACACAGTTTCCCCAGTGTCATTATGATAGGTTTTTCATCAGGTAATTTTCTTACCTTAGGCCAACCCTATCAACTGCCACTTGCAGTAAAGCACCAATCCGCTTTTCTTGTCTCTTTTGAAGTAAAATTAGAATGTTAAGGTTGAAATTGCTCTTAAGCAACTGTTCCACTATCTATTGCTCTTCTGTACATCCCTAGTTTCCAATGCACTTTTTAAAAAAGATCCATCTCTGAAACAATATCTATTGTCTGAAGAGTTCCTCTGGGGGCTGTGAATGTATTTTGGCTCACTAGGCACTTCAGGGTGGGGATGGAGAAATAATTACAGAGAAACATCACACCGGAGAGAGGAAGAGTGTGTGCTGGACTCTGCAGAAGCTTAGAGCACCAAAGTGTGTGCTGGACCTGCCAGTGGTCTCCAGCCCTCCTCCAGCTCCTCCCACAGGACGTCCAATCCACACGACGTCCGAGGGGGCAGCGGCTGCTGTAGCTGGACGATGATTTCAGGGCAGGGTGCGTGAGCACAGCTGCTGAAACCCGGCCCCCGGCGTGGCTGAGCGCTGCTGCCGGAACCCGCCGGGCTGTGGGTGTGCGCCCTGCTCCTGCTCCTGCCTGCGTGCCTGAGGGAAGGAGAAACTGGGACTGCCCTGTCAGTACTTATCCAGTGCCAATAGTAAGGCATTAATTAATGGAATGTTGAGATTCGTGCTTCCTCTTACATAACCTCCTGTAAGACAGCAGGGAATTTATAGTATCTTTTGGGAAAGACTGAATGTATCGTAATCAAACTTTTCCTTTGAATGACCTTTTTGAACCCTCATCCTGGCCATGACACAGTTTTATGACTCTGACTAGTCTGGTGTGTTGCCATTGCTTAAGGGGACCTCTGAAAGGAAACTGAATGCTTGAAGAAAGGCAGGAGCACATTTAAGGGTCCCAGCTATGCGGGAGATTACAGCACTGGAAGTAACCACCTTCCCACAGAAGAAGCAATGTGTCCTTCCAGCCCATATGACAGCAGGAGATGGAAAGAAAATTTCCTGCAGTTACAGAGTACCTCAAAGAAACTTGAGGATACACCTTCTGTTACCAGCAAAGCTATAATGGGACCCAGCTAAAAAATTCTGACCTGATCAAGCCGGTGTAACAACAGTGTATCTGCAGCTTCAATCCAAAACATCTGTTTTAAAAAATACTGTTAAGAAAGTTGAAGACAATTTATCTTTGGGAAAGAAGTACTTTTGAGGGACTCAGAATGGTAAAAAGTAAATATAAAAAAAAACTTTTGGCGAAAGAAAACTGGTAGAAGCAAGGAGAGAGATTCATATGTACAATGCAGAAATTCAAGCTAACACAAGGGAGATTCCATTTTTCTTGTAAGGCAAAAATAACATGCTTGCAAAAGCAGATTGAGATCCAGAACTTTAAAAATACCTGGTGTACCTGGGATGATGAGAAATTAAATGGAAAACGATAAGAGGAAAATTATTTGGAGAATGACATTATCTGACTAGGAGAAGGAAGGAGAACTCAGAGTAGAGGATTAATGAAACACCATTAGGCTGGGATGTGCTGCAGGTCATTAAAGAACAACATGTTTTCCAAGAAATCATGACAGAGGTGATTTTCAATTATGACCTGTACAGAAGGATGATAAGAAAACCTGGAGAATATACTGGACTTCTGCCAGATAAAGTTCCTCCTGAGGACAATTTCTACAGTAGAATTCAAGATAATTTCCAAGTTTCATGAGAAAAGCTCCTGATTTTTAGTTACCATTTGATTCTTCGCTCTCCATTGCATTAAACCCAATTTACAGCTTTGGTTTCACATTTAATGATAAAAATTACACCTTTATTCATGTCCCACATGAGGTACACAATGTACTTGAAATAGAATACGTATGCTTCTGTCAGAAAAATGCTACAAATATTGTCTTCACAGGCTTAAGAAAAACATGACAGTGGTGGGAATAATAGAAAGAGATGTGAGAGAGAAGAATAAAAGTTTTAAAGGAAATAGCCTCAAAATTACATGAATTCAGGTTCAATATGGCACAATGAGAAATATTGCAGGCTAGATGCAGTGCTCTAAACTAGGAATAAGCTGGAAGATAAAATGGAATGGATTTGAAGACCAGCTGAAACAGAACATCTTGTGTTGTTATGACATGTTGCACAGCAGGGCACACTGCAATCTACATTTCATCCCAGAGAAAGCAAGGAAATCAAAGAGACATGAGTCATGACATGATGATAAGCAAACTAATAAAACTAAACTGCCACCTCAATTACGTCAGAGTAGTTATGGACCTTGGAAGGTATTACAAATTAATTTGTGATTTGTGGCTAAAACTGGGTTGGCAACCTACCAGTGAAAATTTTGGCTGTTGCTGTGCAGTGCATGCACAGCATCATGAGCTTCCCACTCAGCCTCAATGCATAGGCTGGGATGAGCAAGAGGCTGGGAAGGGGCACAGCTGGGACAGCTGTCTCAAAGGGACACTCTATGCCATGTGATGTCATGGTCAGTCACAAAGCCCAGTGTAGAGGATGGAGAATGTGGGGTTGAGGGTGTGGGCGCTTGCTTCCAAGAAGGCTGCTGCTCAGAGGCTGGCTGGGCGTTGATCTGCGTACGGGAGGAGATGAGTAAGTGCTTTTGCATCACTTGTGGTTTTTTCTGACATTCACATGCTTCTTTTTCGAGTTTTTTCTTGGCTCAAAAGTTTTGCTCTTGCTATTCTCTCCCCTGTCCACTGGCAGGGAGTGGGTCTGCTTTAATTTCTGGGACAGGGGCTTGGATGCTGGCAGGAGCCAACACATTTCAGTGGTTTTGTTTTACCACAGCTGGTCCTGTCCTGACAAAAGGTAGAGCTGTTCTTCCAGCCCTGGTTCAGTCAGCTACAGGTGTATTGGACATTCCTCCACTGAACATAAACTTTGGCTTGCACAATGCTGCCAAAGTGATCAAGAAAAAGGCTTTGGCTATATCAGCTGTAGCATTCACACTACTACATTTGAATCCATTCATACAGAAGGCATAGGGTCTCTGATACAGCAGCCCTCACAGGTGGTATGACTTTATTCAGCCCAGACCAGTCCAATTTAACCCTCCACCAGACTTCTGTACTGGCCATACGTGACTGCTGAAGGGTGAGTGAGGCTTGCCAATCCCATCTTGGCTTTTGAATAGATGAATCAACATTTGGCAAAAAAAACCCAAACCCTCAAGCTGCATTCCGACTGTGCCCCCACCAGCCTGCTGCCAAGCACAATAAATGTGGCATTGTCACTAATTAGAAGGTCAAAACCAAGGTATCTTGGTGGGCCTCACATGCCAGATTTCACCTCTTTAGAGTTTATTTTGGCCTAATTAGCTGAGTAAAGAGTAGATCTTTTAATGACTTCATAGCCTCTGGTATAATTGCTCTCTTGTTTAGCTTCATCAAACTTCTCAGTAACATAGAGAGGACTGTGGAATAAAAATGGTTACAGCTCTTAACAAAACATTTACAGCTGCAATCCTTCAGGTCCCAGTCCACTCAGGCTGGTGTATTGCAGCCAAAACTTTGGGAAAATGCTGTCCAAATACTCTCACCTAATAACCTTGCATTATCCAACAAGGAACAACAATTTGAAGAGAAGCAGCCAGATCCAGCAAGAGAAATAGTTTAATTCTTTTAGTATTCTTTTAGCTAAATTGTTAATTTGTGAAGATTTGAAACTGAGGGAAAACTGAGTGCTACTAGCACTTAAGAAAAACTGAGGGGGTAAAGAATATGTCTGCAAAATCTGAGGGTAGTAATGGATCAAGAATAGTAAAATATTGTGGTTGAACCAGAACAGAAGTTACACTGAAGTGAGAGACTACAGATATGTACTGAAGAAGATGTGCACTTCTTTGAAAACCAGTATATACTCACTAATTCCTGCACTTCTGGAAGAATAAAGAAGAGAAATAGTAAAAATTTACACATAATTAATGAAAATTATAAAATGAGAGCTGTCTTACCTACTGGGTGAATTATAAGTAAGGAGTGGGGGAACCGGGAAAACCTTTTCAATGGAGGATCTCAAGAGGAATTACTGTTGTATAGCTCTGAGATTTCTATTGTGTGGTTAACTGCATTTTCTCTTGTGATAAGCAGATTAATTATAACAAGCATGCTCTATCATAGAGTCAAAATAATCACAGTTATAAGTAAATGCTCCTGACTGAACTGTTGGGGATAGTTTATCCAATGCTGCTCAAGCTGGGATGCTGCCACTGTGTGAGGCCATAGTTGTGTTCACGGTGCAGTTTTCCATTCCTACCCCAACAGCATTGCAATAAATACTAATTGCCACCTATATTGCCTTTCTGACTTAATCCCCAATCAGAAGCAGATGTTATTGTAAACTATTACTTACTGTAATTAAATTTATATATATATATATATATATATATATATATATATTATTGTTATTACAACTTAATTAATTTTTAAAATTAAGTTAAATTAAAGATTTTTCAATTAATATTGATTGTGAGCCATGTTTTGATAGCCTTGGTTACAGAAATGGATGTTTACAACACTATATGCAATTCTTTCTGTTATAAAAACAGGGTCCACAGATTTTCACCTTTCTGCTAATTCTACTGGCAGTCTTCAAACAGACAAAAAGGAAATGCCTGTCTTTAAGATTTACTGTTCAAAGCTGGCAGTTTAAATATCACAGTGCAGCCATGCATAGCTTTGTCATTATCCATGAGAAGTATTTCTCCATCTCAGTGCATTATTCCCACACTTTCTTAGCCTAAGGACAATGCAGGCACTATTCACCGCAGTAGAAATTATTTACTGATCACTACACTCATTTTAGAAGGTTTGCTAAGAATCTCATGGTTCAGAGTTGCCTATGATTTTGCCTCTTTACCCAATTGGATGTGGTGAAAATGCAGGTTTCTGATTTCTCCTTAGACAAACGAGTAAGATTTTTTTCTTCTATTTCAGAGTATTGGCAAGAAACAATGATGGGCAGATCACTATGTGTCTTGTTAGGTATTGAATGGGTTCCCAGAAAGAATTTTTTATTTTAACTATGTTTGAAAGTCCAAAGCGATAAACAGGTCTCTACAGGCAATTCTTACAGATCTTTCCAAATGTCTCCCAAAACTTCCAGGCATAAAAACACAAACTCCCTGTGAAAAAATCCCCAGAAAAGGCATGTATTTTCATGTCAACAAAAGTGTATGAAATGTAATTTGCAAGAATCAGCATGACTGGGATAGTTCACAGCATACAAGGAGAGGACTAAAAGTTACCTTAAAGATTTCCAAAGTTTTGTTGCTTTCTCCTTCTGTGTGGATCCAAGGAATATTAGTGGCAGATGAGTAACTCAGCACAACTTAAACTGAAGGACCCACTTAAATTTTTCAGGCCCAGAGTGCGGGAGATTTGTACATTAATTATTAGTAGTATGGCTCATAACATTTGAAAACCAGTTCAGATAGACTGTAATCTACCAGAATTGATAATGCAGTACTTTCTGTTTTAGGAGAAAGGTTAGCATTTTAGAAATTTAAGGCTGGGAATTTCAGGTTTTCAGGGTTTCTCAGTCCCTATTATGAAGTTCTGAAACTATCTGGGTCCAGCTCTAATTTTATCTATTGAAATTGGAAAGGCTGTCGTCTAAGTTGAATAATAAACCCACAGGGCTACAGTCCTGATAAAAATTATTATAAGTTATATTACCTTAGTTTTACATTTTCTCTAAGTTATAATGTCTATTATCCTAAAGTTTAGGTATTCTAAAGAGCAACTGATTTCCTGCAAGGGCCTACTGTGTTTTATCATTTCTATCTAGAGAAGAGCCAACAAAACCAAGCTTTTGTCACAATAACAGTTAAGAAACCACACAACTGCCTGTGTTTCAGGCCACAATGCATTCCTACTGATCTATAATCATCTGATTATAAGAAATTCAGTCTGAACTTATGACAGGGTTTTATTACTTCCCAGAAGCTTATGGCTGATGAATTCATTAGCTCTTAAAACATCATAACTTTTGTAATCTGATCCTTCTAGATCTGCTAATATACTTATCCTGATTTTCTGGGTCTTGCCTAAGAATTTGTAACAGATGAAATGTACTTTTTATCTCCCTCCTTTTTGCATAAACATAATAATCTGGGGAACATATCCACCTTTCATGTTTAATTGGAAGTCAGATATTTTGCCTGGAGATTGAAGGATGTACTAATAAATATAAAATTTTTCAAGGGAAAAATTCTTATTTTTCTTTTTCTGAGGAAAAGATGAAAAATCAGCTGAAATAAAATTTGTCACTTAATGAATAACAGGATTCATTTAGTTGCCTTTTTTACACACCTATATTTGCATTCACAATCTCACACACAGGTTTTTAATTGTTTGACCATGATTGTATACCTGTTTAAAGTCAGGATCTTCATGGTTGCATGTTTCCATATTGCATCTCTCCACTGAAGGATGATCTGGCTCTGAGCAGGATGCTTTTAAGACCTGTGTTTACAACCACATGATTTGTTAATTTTGTAATCTAATTTGATAATTTTTTTCTTCATACTTTGCTTTTTAAACCCATCAAATGTGGCATTAATTATAAAGAAAAATATTATTTTTCTGAAATTCATTAATTATTACATTCAAATAATAAAAAACTAATAAATTGATAAGTTCTTTTAAAACTTCTATTAATATATTCCTCCTTTACTATTTGCAATACAAAAGTAATTGGGTTAAAGGCACTTCCTTAAGACAGTCCTTCAATCAAATGTTTAATGCTCAGATTTCTATTTAGAAATGCAACCCTGATTGAACCACGTTGTACCAGGATATCAAAACTTTGTTCCAGGTAAGAACCCTTGTCATGTTCCATACCTGAACCTCTGCTGAGATTAAGGAAATTATTTGTATTGTGCTGGGAAAAACAGATCTGTGATCTTTCCAAGGTTTTTGCGTATTTGGTAGACACCAAATATGTCTCACCTTATCTTCAGATAGGAACTGTTTTCAATTATGTCAAGAAACATAATCTAGTATGACTTGGAATTTTAAAATAGTTAACTGGAAAGTAAAATCCTTTGGGGCTTAACACACAATTCTACTCCTGATTTGGTGGAACACCCTTCAAACGATTGACTTATAAAAACACAACCTCTGAACCAGAAAAATCCTTTTAAATAGTTCTTGTTTCAGGAACAGCAAGGAAAATCCATTTCTGTGACTAACAGGCTACAAATGTAATAGATGCATCCTATAACACACATTTCCTTAGAAAAATTCAGAAAATAGGTTTTATGGAGAGCAATTGTGAGTTAAAAACAAATGAAAACCACCCAAGACTTTTTGAGGAAGCATTTGATGTTTTACCCCATCATGCATGGCTGACATTAGATGAAGGGTCATTCTTTATCTCAACACGCCTGTGTAAACAAAGCTTCTTAAACATCTGCTCTGCTTGAGACGGTAAATTGCAACATTGGATTCTTCCTCAGACTGATTTTAGTAATGGTTATAGTCCCTCATTGGGGACGCCTTGCCTTGCCTTCCTATCAGAAACAAACCTCCACAAGCCTGGAGAAAATGGGACTGCTTAGACGCCAGATGTTAAATGTTTAAACAGGATGTCCAGCAGTGTTTTCTTTTCATCACATTCCTTTTCTTGTAATGCAGGTTCATTGGAAGAAAATAATTTCCATCTTAAACTCATCTCTTTTCAAGGCAAGACTCCTGCTTTTTACTCTCTTATTTTCCTGCATGTTTTCTGGCTAAGAAGTTCCCTCTTCCTTCACAGAGACTGCACCCCAATATCTCTGACTGTCTTCTAGAGGCAGTAGTCAACTACGCAACCCAAAAAATTTTTTGCAGTAATCTTCTCTGAGTACTTCCCAAGAGAGAATAAAAGTACGTGTACTAGGATGTTATGAAATGTGGAAGGTGGTAAGTAAAGTGAATTTGAAAATGTCTATATCCTATTGTAAGCAAGAGCATCCACAAGTTATAAAGAAAATAAGCAACTTCTTACCTTCAAAGAGAGATTCTTCTTACACTTGCACAACAGGACAAATTCATTAAGTTTTGATCTCTGTGTGAGGACCACCACATTTTTAGAATCTAACACAGAGGAGAATATTGTAATAATATAAGTATCACTCTATATAATGAAGCAGAGCTGAATTCGCTCTGCAAAGAGAAAATATCGTTTATAGGCATAAGAACTGAAATAAATACAATCACCTTCGATACCATTCTCTTATCTAAAGTATTTAGAGCCTCTGAGGCTTTAAATTTGCCATATATATACTTTATTTCTCTACTTTTATACTCAATATATGAAATATCAGTTATACATCAATATATATAATATGAACAACTAAGGCATAACAGTAGCAGATAATACATATGCGTAGTAAACGTTTATGGTATACACCTACTGATATGTCACTATGGAAAATATAGCATTTTTCCCTTTTAATTTCAGCATGTTTCTAGATCAAATTCTTTCTACTATCATAATTGTGGATGCTTTGGATTGATATAATTTTTGAGCTAATACTGTTTTTTCAGCTGCAGGAAGTAAGACAATATTGATAATGTGGGACATTCTTCAGCCTGATAAAAGTGATAATGTTCATTGTTACCTTCTGGTTCTTTAAGGCCTCAGCAAAAAGTAAATAAATTAAGGTACCCTTTGCCAACTGATACAGCACACAAGAGCATTACCTAGCAAAACTCATTACACTAATGACTACTCAGTGATGCTATACCTCTCTGACTGACTTGCAAATTTACTTAAAAAAACACCACTTGTTATTTTAGAAGTACCTCAAGTGTACCATTTAAGGCAAAAAATGTAGAAGAAAGTGGCAATTTATTTATATGTTTAACACTGCACAACTGAATACAAATTTTAAAGATGTTTATGCATTAACAGTTTAAGTTAAAGAGCTTGGGGTTTTTTTAATGCATTAACAAAGGCATTTTTTAGCCTCTGAAGGATATTCAGAATTGGCAGAACTTATTCATCCCACCTGACTAATTGTAGCTGCTCTTGGCTCTGAATTTAGTTACCTTAACTTTCTTTAACTGTAATGCTTTTGGATTATTCTTGTGAAGGAATTTTTCTGAGACAGCTATAGGATGAAAATAACATAAAAATCCTGGCTAAAAATTGGAAAAAAACCTCTCTAGCCTAACCTGATAGTGCTTTATTCAATTTACATGGCTATTTAAACAAATATAGTAGACTGTAGGTCTGCTATAAGAATATTCTGTCATTTTTATTACTTTTTTGTGACATCACCTTAGATTGCCACAGATTCAATTGTCCAATTTCAGCTGTAGCATTTAAGACGTAAAACAACAGGCAAGAGAGGTTCCTTACCCAAATCAAGAGTGTTCTCACTCAAAGATAAGAGTGACAACAATAAAGGTATGCATGAATCCATCCAGTTGACCAGGGACATTCATCAATATGATTTACATCCCAACTGTCCTTGTCTTTCTCCATCTGTAGTGTTTATTGTGACTTGCTTATACATTGCTTAGTCTAAGTCCAAAGAATCCCAACTTTCTCTATCACCTCTAAAAGGGTGACAAGTGGTCTGTGTGGCAGCCAGAGAGTGGCAAGGAAGGTAAGGAACCTTTCCATGATTGCTATCAGAGATGCTTCCACTCTCAGATGGCTTTTGAACTAAGTACCTCATGTCTCTGGTCACTAAAACTTTAGCAGAGCCTAAGGTGCAATTTTAAAATCCATGCAAAGAAATTGCTTTGAAATTAAATAACTTCTTGCTTGGGTTATCCCTAAAATGCAAAACTTTGGGATTTTTGAGGATATCAGTATTTTTGTACTGTTTCCTATAAATACTCATTTGGTCCTTCTTCAAGGTGCAGTACTGGACTAGATGAATTCTTGCTCTCATTGGTTACAGGAGCTCTTGATGACTGGAACTGGAGTGCATTTTACATCCACTGTAATACCTGAGCTAATATATCTTTTATTTTCACAATGATTTCTTCAATGTTCAATATGAAATTTCCAAAAATGTGCCTCCTCTTTTTTCATAATAATTTCTTTTTGATTTCCCTCTCCTGATAAAACAGGTCTTTGCTAGTTAAGACTCATATGCCAGCAATAGAACACCCACTCTTTTCTACAAAAATTTTTTATGTTCCATTTTGTATGCAGTACATTCCCTAATATGAATTTGTGTTCAGCCCAAGCCACTACTCCTAATCTGCAAATTTTGTAACTTTGAAGATTTCTTCTTATGGAACACAGAAAAGCTCTTTTATTTCTAGAGCTGTCCATTAACCTGAGCTAAGTGAAAAATCTGATACAGTATGTTTTTTCTAAAGACACGTCTAAGAGTAAAACAACACTACCCTCTTTTCCTACTCTCAAATGTATCCTCAAAACCAGGTCCTAACAAAGAAATGATACCTTTTATTCCCACAAGAGGCTTATCAGTAATTGCTGCTTCAGTCCTTGTGAACACGCTTAACCACGCAATATCTAAAATAGAAAGTATTCAACAAATATGTGGAATTAGAGAGCTGCATTCCTCAGATTTAAAAATAATACAAACAATTTAAAGAATTGTTTTGAAACATAACCTGAGAAGGAGTGCATAATAGCAACAGATATCAGTTTTCTTTTCTTGAGGGTGTCTGAATTAATATAACCCTGAAGGCTCTACAGTAAGACCTGTGAATAGGTACCCTATAGTCTGAATGCTGAGCCTAAAAAATGCATTAATCACTTAATTATCGGTCACAACAGACAATGCACCTGAGAAACAAGAGGTTGGTGACCAGCTGTAAAGCCTAGAATGCTATTAAAGAGGAGCCTGAATTGCTTTGGCAGGGAAAATGAGTATCCTAATATGAAATGTACAAGATTGGAAGGCCACAGGTAAAAATAGCAGGTGGTTTCTGGCTTTTTCTAACATCGGCCTGAACCACACAGCCAGTTAACTGGGGAAAACATCACCTGCCTCAGGTCAAAGTCACAAACATCCTGGTTACAACTGGTTCCTAATCCTGGTTGTCTTAGCTGCATCATGAATATATGTCTGTGGTGCTTGTATCCACAATAATATAACACAGCATTTCCTTTTTTCTTCTTTTTTTTTTTTTGTCTTCTAGGAATAATGCTTTCTTCTACATCAGGCTTGACAGACTATGTATCTGTTCACAAATAGCTTCCATTGTATACCTACAGGTTTTGGTTCAGTTCATAAATGAACAATAAAAATTGTCTGAGCGACTTCAAAATATGATGGAGTTATCAGGAAAAAGATACTGAAAAAGATTTAAAACTATCAGTGCAGCTGTCATTATTCACAATTTAATAGAATAAAAGTTTTAGTAATTCAATAGCTAACTTAAAGATTTCAACTTTTTCCTCTGTTTTGGTTAAAAATAGATTTCATTGGGTTTTTTCCCTATGTTTATATCTCTGGAAATTTTACCGTTCTAGCATAATTGCATCATTCTAGAATAATTGCATTTGACATTATTTAACTATTCTCTACCAAAAATATATCCTCTGATGAGTGTTTGCATGATGAAAGTTATAACACTTTCGGTGTCAAATAAAGAAGTCCCATTTGAGACAAAAGAGTTACATGGAAAATAAAATTACCCCACAGATTCCAAAATATGTTCTCTTCCCCATTTTGTACTTGTTCTTGAGCATTGCCCCTTCCTTTCTCTCTCATTAGAGCTAAGTATCTAGACTTCCCACAAAGTCAAATGAGCATGAACAATATAATTTTACCATTTAAATGTATTACACACCTACTGTAAGAACCTTCTTTGTGTTATTATTGATATTCATTGAGATCCAATATATTCTTACATCTACAGAGGACAGGATCATAGAATCATTAAGTTTGGAAAAGACCTTCATGATCATTGAATGGAACCACTAATCTGACACTGCCAAGTACACCATGTTCCTAAGCACACATCCACACATCGAAATCCCTATAGGAGTGGTGACACAACCACTCCCCTGGGCACCCTCTTCCGAAGCTTGGCAGCCCTTGCAGTTGAGAATATTTTCCTAATATTTAATCTAAAGCCCCTCTGGCACCACCTGAGGCTATTTCCCCTCATCCCATCTCTTGTTGCCTGGGAGAAGAGACCAACCCCCCACTGGCTACAGCTGTGTCATGCAGTTGAAGAGAGTGATAAGGTCCTTCCTGAGCCTCCTTCCCTCCAAGATAAAAATCCCAGCTCCCTCAACTGCTCCTCATAGGATTGGTGCTCCAGACCCTTCACCACCTCCCTTGCCCTTTTCTAGACATGCTCCAGCCCCTCAATGTCTTTCTTGTCCTGAGGGGCCCAGGACTGGGCTCATGACACATAATAGCACATTTTAAAATGCCCTGAGTACTATGCATACTGTTGGTGAGTTTTGGTACATAAAGAACACTACCTTCATGGGATTGTGAATCCTTGGTAGATATTTCATGATGACCTTCTTCATCTATATCAAAATGCACTGTTTTTGAATCTTCAGTTAGTATATAACATTTCACTGTTTTTCGCAGGCTAAGCCCTAATAAAAAATGAGTTGCAATTAATTTTACTATCAACAGAGAAATTACAATATTCCATTAGAAAAAGACTGAGTGCATTTTTTTAACAATCTTTACTTAATGATCTATGTATATTTGAACTACGAGCAGTATAGCCAACATATACTAGAAGTTACCCAGTGGACTTAAGCAGTTGTTTCGAGGGCTTGATGTTGGTGGGAAGAAGGAAAATAAATATTTCTTTGCTTAGAAGGTTATGTCAGTGAGAAGAAAAGATGTATCTCAACCTTTCAGAGAGATAACACGTGAAAACTTGAGTTTGACAAAATAGCTTCCAACCCAAGAGCCTGAGGAACAATGCAAGAAAGAGGGACAGTAGACAGCATGCAGTTAGTTGTGTTGGAAAAGAAAAAGACTAATGGGACAGGATGAATTTCTGGGAGAGTGGGTCCACATTTGCAGTTGGCTGGTGAATGAGTAAGCTTGAAATAGGCAATGGACCAGTGTGGGAAGCCTGAACAAAAGCAAGGTTATTCACAGAAATCTTTGAATGGAGAGATGTGAAAAATAAAGTTGTAAAGAAGAGGTAAAGCAGGGAATGTTTCTCTGCAGCATATGGTTTATAGATCAGCATCCTGTAATTCATAGTTAAGTACTTGCTTGTTTCCCAGTTTTGCATTTTGAATATTGGATCTGGGTATAAACAGGATTTTTAAGTTAGAGTGTGAATGGCTATCTAAAATAGCAGCATTTAGTTTGGGGATCAGACAGCTCTTACTGAAAATAAAACAAAAAACCCTGGTCTTTCTAGCTAAAAGTTTCCATGAGGGAAATTGTTCCCTTTCATTCCTGAACACAGCTGTGCTGTTTTGAATGTCAGGAGGCTATATATCCAGACATTTAGATGTCAGACACCTGCAGAATAACACTACAAGGCACAATTTTGATTATGTTCAGCTGAACATTATTTTACTGGAAGAGGTTTCATACTTTCAAATGCAGTTAAGATATTTCTGAGTTCACACAGACCTCCAGGGCATGCTGAAAGATAAAAAATCCTGTCTTTGCCAGAATAATAAGGCAAGCAAAACAACAGGATACACAGAAAGCACCAGCAGTGGCATAATGTTTTAGGAATGCTTGACTTCACCAAACACTTAATTACTTATTTCATAATGAGATACCTCCTCCGAAACATCTGTATTTAGGCAAATATTTTGAAAAAATTGCATTGTTTCCAAGAAGTTTTCTTTCCAGCTTGTGTAGGCTGAGCAGAAACTCTGCACACACAATGAAGGAGGAGGATGATGCACATTCTGACAGCCCAGGGCACACCCTCCAGAAATGGCAGGCCTGACATGTTCTGTGTTGGACCTTTAATTTCATCCATAGCCCATTTATGGTTGGACCAAGTTTTCCTCTGGAAAGGCAACTGGCGACCAAGCTTCTGGAAAAAAAGGATGGGCTGTTCTAAAAAGCAATAGGACAACAACTACAATAATCAATACTGCAAACCTTTTAAAAATTTTATATCAAACCAGCTATAATGTAGTCATTCTACTTATAACTAGAATTACAAGAACTAGTACAGTGCCCAAAATAAAAGGGTTGGCAGGTCTGCTTGTATCATTTACTCTTTTCCAGGGAGGTAAATTTATGCCTTAGGAATTACTGATTTGAACATGGTGGAGTGAAAAATGTAATGTCAGTATTTTAAGGAAATGTTTTGGTTCAGGTTACTTTAAAGGTTGCTTTTGAGGTCTAGTTTTCACTAAATATTTTAATTTTTGACAGCATTATAGAAAAGCTGTTCCACCTACTTAGTTTTGTTGGATTTTGCCTTGGATTGGAGTATTCTTTTCAAGATTACAAACATATCTGTCACTCAGGTAAGAGTTACCTGGCTTTCCAGAAGCTGCTCTCGGATGCAGAAATGGCTTCCTCACAGAGCTCCTTACACAGCAAGGCCTTTGATATGGCTTTTCACGGCCTGAGCGGAGCAGCATTGCAGAGGCACTGCAGAAATACTGACGATGATGATGATCTCAGTTGACTTCCTTTTCCAGTTCTAATGTAGGAGTTAGAATTTGTCACAAGACTTCGTGTTTCCATTGAGAAACAAGTTTCCAAATACAATTTTGATGAATGACAATTCATGGAAATAGATAAACTCAATAAATATTTGACTGCTTGCATGACCCAAGCCTTTGTCTTGCAACACAAAATCAGTATGTTTCCAGTGATGATAAATCAGTTAATTATCTGAACTTCTGCTAAGATGCATATTAACATGGACAATACAGTTGTGTCGCAGGAATATATTTTGAAAGACTTCTCCTTAGAAAAGATATAAAGCAGTGTTTGTGTCTTCAATTTTTGTTTGTCTATCATAGGAAGTTAACTACATTTTGCTAACTGAATTGAAAAATCACTTTCATTTTGTGAATACAGTCTAAGATAATTGTCAAAGTATTCATAAGTGACTGAAAATGATGCTAACTTCAAGCAGCATAACTTGACTCTCAGAGGTATATGCAGGTATATTGCAATCTTAAACCAAGGTACAGGAAATCTTGCCTTAAAAATGAGGACTGGAATTTGGAAATTTGAGGAATGTATTATCATTGTTAAGGAATATGAGTTAGGTTAGGTATTTGAAAGAGAGGTTGTTGTCCAAGAATATGAACTACTTTGATGGTGAAACAATCTAGGCTGCTACTTAGGTATCCTGAAGTTGCAGGTTAAATCACTGCATTTTAAAAAAGCTAAGGACCTTACTTTGGTTTGAAGAAAGGGAAACTGAAATTCTGAAGCCTACGTGGTCTCCTGAAGTCACCTGTTTATGAAAAGTGTTTATGGCAAGTCCAGATTAAAGAAAACAGCAAGCTTCAATTCTACCTGGTATCCTAGTGAATGAACCGAGTGAACATGGGTACAACTTTAGCCCCACTTTCGTGGCTTTGCACAGCATAACTAAATATCTGTCAGACCAGAGAGGTCATTAGTCTGACACACTGTAATGGCTTGTAAATTCACCTGGGGAAGGGTAGGGCAGTTCTATTTTCTGGTTTGGCTCACTTCCCTGATGCAAAGCTTCATATTAAATTTTTACATTCGATGAAAGACTTCTGTCCCTGGCAATTGTCTTGCTACTACACTAGCAGGGATAACTAAGGCTCTTATTCATTCTCTTCAACTCTAGTTATAAAAAGATTCAGTGAGGTTTCTGAAAAGTGAAACACTTGTTATACGGGATTGTTCTTCCTAGTAAATAGGTCTCATATTTTCAATGATAACCTGTAGTCAGAGGTAGAAAGAAAAGACTGGGTCTTCCTCACCTTGCAGAAGTTGCTTTATCTCTGAGATTTTAAGTGTTTTATCACTAGGCCCTGACTGGAACCTGGTGTCTGGAAACTTTCACCTGAATCAGACTCTGTGGTGTGTGTGGACAGTAATATTACCTTATGGATTTGAGGGAAGCAAGCCTTCAGGTGTTCATCAACATACCATTAAGACTTTGCTATGTCTATGAGACTCAAAAACAGACAGTCATTTACTCAAGATTCCTGCTCAAAACAAAAACAATTCTAGTTTGGCTGCTCTTGATCAGAAGTTCTGAGATCCCAGTTCCTGATTTTGATCCAAATTTGGAGCCTTACACCTGCATTACTTACACTCACAATGGTAAGAAAAAGAGAATGTTCACAAGTCAAGACTCAGAGGAATTCCTGAAGAGGCCAGGCCAGTTAAAAGACATTTTACATGTATTTTCAGACACATATTTAGGGAGTGTATAAATTCTTAAGAAACTTTCTATGATGAATGATGGACAGGTAACCTTGATGTTCTGAAGGACTGTACTAAATTTTAATTATTTTGTCTTGTTTAAACAAGCAGAAAATACAAGTCTGTGGTAGAACTTTACCTCAGTTGGCCCTCCAGAACAATTAAAGCTCCTTACAATTAATAAAACAAGCTTTCACACCTATAATTGCCTCATATATTCCTTAAGACTGAGTGACATGTAAATACACCCATTTCAAAAACCCTTTCCCGTCATGACATGTTTTTATACAGATGTCACCTATGCTCGTTTTTCATTCTTTGTCATAATTTTTTATGCTGTGTGTATCTCCCTATATTGATTTCTTTGTCTTAATGTCTTTCATACCTATTTCTTCAGTTCTTTCCTCTTTTGTGTAAGGTATACATTGAAGAGGACTAGAAAAATCTGGATATTGCTCTTGGCTGCAGACCTGTCAACCACTGTTGTGGAAATTTTGATCTGATTAGTTTCATTTTGCATCTAAGGTAAGTAAAGGGAATCAAAGGTCTTTAAACTGAACAGAACCCAGATACTGTACCAGAAAGTGAGTATGTTTGTGGACAATGGCAACAAGATCACACTAAAAGCAGAGCAAATTTGGATTTTTTTCCGACTACATAGATTATATTAATTCATTGATATGAAGACAGCAAAGAAGACAGCTGTTATATAGCCTCTCTTGCTCCCGTGGTGATCTTGTTTGTTCTCAGCCATCATTCTTTCTTTCATTTAACCTCAAGACACATATGATAATAAAATTATATCAAACTAATTCAGTACATGAAAGCAACATTTAGAATTATGGAGATCACTCATATGGTGGTATGTTCCAAATATTATCTCATACTGTATTGATGAATTCATAACAAGATATGTCTAAGTTTCTTACAGGGTCAGAACTGTTTTTTGTAGAGTGTATTGGATTGCAGCTGTCAGTCCTGCTAGCAAAGATAATAAGTAATTCATCTGTGTTTGTTCTGATTTAACAGTGGATAAAAAATAATTTTTGGCATCCTATAGCTAATAAAAAATGAGCTTGTAGTATCTTTGAAATCCAACTTTACAAAATTGACCATCTAAACTAGACAGGAATACATAGAAATGCACATAAACTAGCTGAAGAAAAAGATTTCATAAGAAAACTTCAAAGTCAACTGGAAAAATCTCTATTTCATAGAATTTCAATAAGCAGTCTGATAACATAATCTTAAATTATTTAACCCTGCTGCAATCTCCCACTCTCACTTACCTTATTTTGTGGTTTTGTCTCTGCTGGGATACTTCTGCTGAACAGAATGCTAGAAGGAGCTCTGTTGCAGCCAATTTATTGCTTGAACAGAGGGCAGGAAGCCAAACTTCTAAAAAAACCCAAAAGTCTGACGTGGACCTAATCTTCTAGATCTCTACAAACTCTCATTTATATGAACATTCCAATGGTTCCAGCTACTCCTGGAATTACAGGAGGGCTGGAAATTGTAGGAACAAACTTTTAAGTATCTGTTTCTGTAAGATGCCACAGAAGCTTTCCTGCCTAGAACTCCATGCTAGTTTTGTGTGTTCTATTCCTATGTTTTATGTCACTAATACTGTTCTTGTTATCTGTCATTCTTCCAAGGGTGAGTCACGTGCAGATACTGGGTTTATAGTAATACAGACATATTGAAAGTAGGAGTGTAGCTTCTCTTTCAGGGAGCTCAAAACAAATTTACTGCTTAAACATTTACTGAGCTATCAAATGAGCTTTGCAGGCATTGCATCAATGGGAATTCTTGGACTGCTTGTGACATGAGTGGACTGGTAAAAGTCGATGTGATACATTTCTTCGCCCGTTAAGCCCAGGTAATATGTAGGTTTTTATTATCAAATTTAGCACGTTCAGTTGACTTTATCTTCCTATTGTTCGCATTTCTGACCCTTTACTCATCTGTAGGTGAGTCTTCCCTATTCATATTATCCAACTTTTCTTTAGTTGGTGAGCCTTGCATTTTTACAGAATTGAATCACACTTTTATTTACCTCACTGAAATTATGAAAATTCTCTAAAAGAATTACATTGACCTATTTTTTTTCACCAAAGTTTTCCCAAAATCAAGGAGCTACTGCTTTTATCTAGGCTTTGTTCACTGTGTAAGGTTCTATATTTTACCTGTGTTTGGTTTAGGAAAAGTCCTTTTTAGTTTTCAAAGCCATCATCAGACATGATAATAATGTGTCAGGTCAGCAGAAAGACATAATATATGTTTATTAAAACATATATTTAGTGACAAAGCAATGTGAAACTTTGAAATTTCAAGTCTTTGTCTATTACCCAAGCAGTCGGAAAAATGTGAGAAAGTTTCTAAATGGCATGATGTAAGATTGTCCTTTCAGTAGACAATTGTCCTAATTTCTTGCGGGGTAGAGTTAATTTTCATGCTGTTAGATTATATAATGCTGTGGTTTAGATTTAGGATGAGAATAATGTTGATAACACACTGATGGGTGAAGTGTTAAGCATGAAGACAAGGACTTTTCTGTTTCACACGACACAGCACCAGTGAGGAGGCTGAGAGGCACAGGTGATACATCTACCATGACTGACTGGTAGGCTGGGGCTACTGCTTGGGAATTGTCTGGGTATCAGCTAGCAGGTTGCTAGCAGCTGCATTGTGCATAACTTGTTTTGTATATTCTAATTTTTTAATGATAGTTATTTTTGCTTTCCCTCCTGTTTCTGGACTATTAAGCTGTCTTTATCTCCACGGGTGAATTTCATGGTTTTTTCCCCCCCCAATTCTCTTACCCATCCTGGGGTGGAGACAGGGAAGTGAGCAAGTGGTTTGTGTCGTGTTTAGCTGCCTGTTGGGTTAAACCACAACAGTGACTTTTGGCACCCAACCCATGGGGTGTGAAGGGTTAAGATAACAACTGTTCTGACATGCTACAACAAATTTGTTCCAAGCAATTAGTTGCATTGGTTTCATAGTCTCTTTTCACGATGTTGATTTATTTCATCTCAGTGCTGTTGTGTGTTCTCGGACTTGCATTATGTAGCACCTCACTTGCAGTGTGTGTGCCCTCTCGCGCCATTTCTCAGCTCTGGGTTTAGGTTATGATGTTGTACTTTATAACACAGTTTTTGATATGATAAGGTGCCTGTTGGCAGGACTGAGGCAGTAGGTGCACCCGACATCGCAGCCGTGCCCACACTGCAGGAGCTGCCTGTTGGGGTGACCCCTAACTCCAGCTCCGAGCGCCCATCCATGAGAATGACACCGTCTACCATCCTTCCCTTCTCCTCCAGGTGAGTTACAACAGCTCTTGGGAAGTATTCCCAGGCCATCCAAACCAGCACCTTTGCATTGCTGTGACGCATGAATGTGTCTCAGGTCTTGCGTAAGGCTACATAACTAGGTAAGAACACCACCCAGGGATCTGCTCTAAGGCTGGATAGTTATGAGTAGCAGGAATGTGGGATAGAATACGCAAGTGCTTAGGACAGTGGGCAACTTCCAGTATTTTGGAACTTCACCTCTGGACAAGTGTGGAATCCAGAAAAGTTTATTAAACTATTTAGGAACGATGAGCTGTCCCCAGATAATTCCAGAGAGACACAAATCACTGCAATGTGCTGGGGCTTGGCCCAGGCTGACTGAGCCCAGTTTAATAGAGCTCAGTGCCTGTGGCAGAGAGGGAAGATCTCTGTGACTGAGAACAAAGTGAGAGACCAGAGAACCAGCCAGTTCCAGTATTATCTGCCAGTATTATCCAGTATTATCTGCCATTACTAATTATTGCATATTATTTTATGCAAGGAGCAATTCTGGAAGCAGACATCTAATGAGGGAAGAAGGAGCAGCCTCTAAAATGGATCAGGAAGCAGACTATTACAGAACAGGGCTATCGCAAGAAGAGGACAGTATGATAGGTAGCTTGGTGGGCCTATGACACCTTGGGCCATTGAGGAATTGATGCAACATACAGATGGTCTTGGGAATGAGGGATGGACTTATCTCCAGCCCTGAAGGTCTACTATGACAGAAGCCTGAAGCCATGAACTCAATGGTCATTTTAGAGAGATGACCATAGACTAAGGGAATGAAATCTGTGTGTATGCATCAAAAGAAAGGAAAGGAAACATCAGGAAGAGTGGAACCTGGGCCAGACATAAATGATACTGAATAAAGAATGGATTTTTTCCTGGTTTTATCAGGGACAAGGTTAATTTTTGCCCTAGTTGGTACAGTACTGATTTACAGATTTAGAAAAAGAACCATGTTGGTGTTTTAGATTTTAAACAATTAGCAGTGTTTACCATAAGCCAAGGAATTTTCAGGTCCTTCCACTGCCACGCCAAAAAAGAACCTGGGGCACAAGAGGTTGGAGGGGACACAGGGAGAGGGTGGTGGTAGAATGAAACAGCAACAAGGAAAAATGCAATAAAAAATTCATTATGTGGCAAAAGCATTTTAATTTGCTTTAATACAGTTGTTCAGAAGCTATATTGAGTCAAGATTTGGTGCTGCTGCTGCAGCTGCATTTCTTAGTAAGGAGCAGATGGATACAGGTTGTAAAATGTAGATTGCATATCACATGAACCATGCTTGCAGTCTGCACATGTACTTGGGCCAGGAGGTAAAATTCTAGGTTTAAGTATGCCAACCCTACTGACATAGCACAGAACAATCTCTTATTTTAAAGGAGCAACAATAGGAAATCACAATGTGCTGCATCAGCACTACTCTTCAGGAGCTAAATAACAACATACACCATCAGCAGCCACACACGTACAAAAAAGCTAATTCTAATTGATACAGTCTGGGTGAATTAAGCTGTAGAAATATTGAGGATGTAACAGCATTGTAGCTGATCTTCCAGCTTAACCTTCACAGTTTATTTTAAACTTTATTATTTTATTGGTCCCTTCAGCAATAATAGCACCAACAGCAGAAAAACCCAAAGACAATTTTGTGCAGACCCTGATGAAAACTGTCAAGTTACCATGTCAGAACTGAAACAGAGGACACTTACCTGGGCAAGCCCAGGTGAGAACTTCTTTCTAGGTTGGCCACTGGGAAGTAATTTACCATGCTCTGACTCTTTCCAGCACTATACCTATACCTATTCCCTGACACTTATGTCTCTCTCCCTTTCCCTTTCACAACCTGAACTCTTTTTCTTTTTCTTTCTTTCTTTCTTTCTTTCTTTCTTTCTTTCTTGCTTGCTTGCTTGCTTGCTTGCTTGCTTGCTTCCTTGCTTTCCTTCTCCAGGCTTCACCACTGGAGTTAATGTATTTCATTGGTCACAGACCCCTCTCAATCCCTACAGTTGCAACATTAAGTTCAGTCCACTGCAGGACCGATTTTCAAAATTCTCTTCTAATTCAAATTAATATGTCATATTAAATTATCTTGAAAGGCAACAACCCGTAGAAAACAGTGATAGAGCAGAAAAACATCAATGAAATTACTAAAAAAATATTTTGTGTATAACTCTTGGCATGGAAATTAGCAAGAAAAACAGCCACAAATGTTTTGGGTTTTTTTGGTTTTAGATATTCATCTACAAAAAGTAAATATTTGCAGAAAATAGAAGAAGGAAAAGTTTCCTGGTACCACATGCTACTGCATGAATAATTTTGAGCATACAGTAAATACTAGCCATCTTATCAGCCATTTAATTTGCAAACAATTTACAGGAGACTGAACTCAAACTCTCTCAAGCTGGAAAAAAAACTTGAACATAGCCAATGGTCTGTACCACTCAATAAGATCAGATATTTATAATTTGGACTCCAGTGTATAGTCAGATTTACACTGGGAAAGAGGTAGATTACAAGTAGTAAGAGTGTAAAGAGAGGCTAGTCTAAACATTTTCAGTGGAAGTGACTGAAAACATTAAAATAGATTGTGCAAGGTAGAGTTTTCAGATTTTTAGATGTCAGCTCAAAAAACACTTGCTGTTGTTTTGAGTATGGGGTTTCTTTTCTGAAGTCCAGAATATATATTAACATTTTTTTGAGAAGTTCTTGTTTTTCTACACACTGAGGTCCTTCTCCTGCAAAGGTACAAAAACCATAAATGGAATATATTTAGCAGTAACATATTTCCTAACTGACAGAAACTGACATGGTGATCTATCAATGCATTTTTTTTCTTGGAAACTGTTGGGTTTTTTTAATATTCTAAGAATATTATAGCGTGAACATTTAACTTCCTACTTAATCTTGCTTCACATCCTGTTAAAATGGCATGCCAAAGACATATATAGGACTAAATGGAGCCTACTGTAGCCTATCTATTGCTCCCAGTACTTGCAAACTGTCGTTAAATAATTCTGTTCTATGTACAGAGAAAAACTCTACTAGTCAGATGAGTGGGCACTTAAATCTTCATTTGTTTCTGTTTACAACGAAAGACATATGACATAGTAATGTTTATGCTGATTACTGCTGAAAAATCTAGAATTTTTTTGAAGTTTGTTCTTAACATACACACAAAAGTGAAAAATAGTGTGTATAAATGAAAACTATTTCTGCTTCAATGTTAAATTACTATTTTTAAACATTTCTTGGAGTCTAACATTTTCACACCAAATGTAGGGTTAATGTTTTTTACTGATTAAGGGTTATATTATTTTTTGGTGTGTCTTGGAATAAGAGATGGATGAAACCTCCTGAACTTGTGTTGGTAGAAGATGTCCTCCTTTCACTTGCTAAGGGACACACAGGATCACAAAAGGCATTCAGCAAAAGGGGTCCACTGGACATTAATGTATTGAAGCCATACAAGGAGTGACTGAGATCACTTGTTCTGTTCAGCCTGGAGAAGAGGAGACTGAGGAGAGACCTCATTACAGTTACAACTTCCTCACAAGGGGACGAGGAGGGTCAGGCATTGATCTCTTCACCATGACTGAACCAGTTAGAAGACCCAAGGGAATGGCTTGAAATTATATTAGGGGAGATTTTGGCTGGATATCAGGAAAAGGTTCTTCACACAGGGGGTGGCTGGGCATTGGACTAGGCTCCTCAGGGAAGTGGTCACAGCACCAGCCTGACAGAGTTCATGAAGCATTTGGTCAATGCTCTCAGGCACATGGAGTGGCTCTTGGGATTTCCTGAGCAGAGCCAGGAGCTGGACTCATGATCCTTGTCGGTCCCTTCCAACTTAGGATATTCTGTAATTCTGATGCCATGGGATGCTATAAGCCATGTACATTAACTGCAAATAGAGGAAAATATAGAGGTTGTCAGGATATCTTCTTGGACTGCAGTAGTTTGTCTGCAAGGGCATGCAAACCATTGGTGGAGCCTCCATCCTTGAAGGTTCTCAAAACTCAATTGAACAAGGCCCTGAGCAAGCAGTTCTTCGAGCACAGAGCCATGGAGACAACAGACATGCAGAGGTCTGTTTCAACCTCAACTAAACTGTGATTCTATGAAATCAACATTAAGAAAATATTACAGTTTTTATATTGATTAATTAATTATTCTGACTTTTATAAATCTCTTATTTTGAAATAATTATGTTTTCTCTTTGAATGTAGAATCAAGTCAGATGTATAGAATAGATGCAGCTGAATGAGAATAAAGACTGTTGCATTTTAACCAAATTTTGGTGATAGATTCCTGTAACTTTTGTGACAACACTTCAGAACAAGAGTCAATGTTTGTACAGATAATCCTTTCAATTTATACTTTTCAAATATTGCCCAATCTTTTCACTATTTCTCATTGATGGACTGGTACGGGACAATGTAAGAGTTATCTTGAGCTCTGCTCTGTGTCCAAGGTATGTTTATGTGTGACTACACATTGCCACAGATGCTTTTCTTCCGCACCATCCACCAGGAACAGTGACATTCAATACATACTGTAGAATTGTTGATATGAATATATTTGGAGGACTTCTCTTTTCCCCTGTCAGAAGGAGAATTCATATCTGAGTGACTACAGTTTTAATCCCTGCCCATGATTTTTCCTCCCCGGTACTGTGTAAAACAACCTTTACAGTTAATGATTACAAAGGAAGTGAATGGAACAAATATTTTAGTGATCTAAACATTGACTCTCTGAGCATTTTAGTCTCTGCACCTAGTCTTTCTCAAAATCTCTCTTTATTATGAAAATTATACCCTTGTATTTTTTCTCTACTTGCCAGCATTGGGAAGGTGAAATAATTGCCATTTCTATAATACCATAAAAATGAAAATGCAAGCTTCAGGTCTGCAATTAGACACAATAAAGTATAATTGGAAAATCTTTCACATAAATAAATATTAGGTCTGTCTGAAGCTATTTTATTGCCTTTCCTGTGTTGCATAATTACAGAGAATAGAGTAAAAATAAACAGCGTTGGAGGTTACTGAGTTCCTGCTACCAATTTTCTAAGGGACTGAGGCATATGCAGTTGTGCTGTCTGTCCTCTCCAGCCACTTTTTAATCTGCTGGATAATTTGACTAAGTTTGGCAAAGGCATGGAAGGAGGAAGCCAGGCTGAAAAAAACAAGCATTTTTTCAGGTTCTGTAAACATCAGCAGCTGAACAGCAGAAAGGCTGACATACATTGCTGAATGAAAAACTGCAGCCTGAACTCAACAGTTATCCTTCCAACTTGGCTAATGACCTAGTTATCAGCCTGTATGCTCTAGCTGTTCAGTTGTCAGATGTAAATGGCAACCAGCAAGGGATCTGAACTCTGGCATTTATCACAGAACCAAATAAATTAGATGTTTCACCCAGCTTGATAATCTGACACAATCATTCCATCAGGTCACATTCCTAGCTCTCAAACTCTGCAGGAAGGTTACTGCTGGCGGTCTGGCATGGTGTGCGGGAAATCATGTTGATTCCTGCTGTTCCACTTCCGGCAGCCTTCAGCCTCAGGCATTAGTGGTCAAAGTCACTGCACATCCTACACTATTCATCTCCATACAGCTCTCTGATCTCCAGGATCTTTCCCACTTTCAGGATCTTTCCTCCAAACAGGAATTTAACTTCCTCTTTCAGGCTCCTTTCCACTTCCTGAGATCACTTCTATCCAGGATCCCTTCTTTTTGGAGCCAGATTTTCTTTCTAGATCCCAGTTTTCTAAATCCAGGTACTCTAAGTGGAGAAGTACAATGAGCCATTTGCCTCTCAGATTGTGATTTTCTCTCTTTATTAATTGGAGGATTTGGAAAACATTACTTTTATTTCATATATTCCAAGTGTTGCCAAAATTTACGGTTAGTCTGTATCAATTGCAGCTGTTATGTATTCGGCTTCTGTTTCAGAATTTCACGGCTCAGGTTCACATATTCATCCCCAGCTCAAAAAGAAATCATTATCTGCCACCTCTTAGCAATTCACAGTTCTCATATTATTTTTTCTTCTGTGCCACCAATGATCATGCAAGCAGCTGGAGCAGCACAGGGCTGTGACACCTTACCTCACTGTTAATAGAGGGAGTGGAGGGAATGACTGAAGGTTTAAGAATGCATTGATACTGTAGCAGAGTAACTTCCTATCCATATAGCACCAGTACACAGGAACAAACAGATTTGTTTTATTGTTCTAAAGCAAAGGTTAGAGCTACACCTGTTCTGCCGTCACATTAGGTTAAGTGTCAAAACCTAATTTCAGTGCAGCAGTATAGAGAAAAAGTAACTGGCTCTAGGTGAATTATAAAATGTAGAAAGAGGAAAGAATACGCAGCTTCAAACCTTTAGAATAAAGTTGGCAAGTTCTGCCACTCCTCTTCTGAAGGAACCTGCTTTATCAGAAGTAATGAGCTCATGCAGTGGACTCCAAAGGCAATCTGGAATCAAGAAAAAACATTTGAATGTTCTAAAAATGCATCATAACAGAATTTTGGATAATAACATGTCATATTAATTAAAAAAAATTTACGGTCTTTTTAAGAGAATGGATTCTCTATGCATTGTAACACTAAAATTTTAATTCTTATTTCAGTTGTCAAGAATTACTTATTTTAAGGAGACTGTACTTTTTTCAGTACTATGTGCTGCAGAAACTTGAAGGCAAAACAGCTTACAGCTTTGAGGACTCAAAAAAGAAGGAATGTCTCTAAAGTGTAGAACTCAAGGGCAGTTTCTTTATCTTCTGTCCATTTGTATTCTAATTGGCAAAGAGAACATAATTTGCAATAGAAAGTAGCACTATGTCTTTCAAAGGGAGAAAGATCTAAATAAAGGTAGTGAAACAGGTGAGAGGACGAAAAAAATAGAATAACTCATCTGAAACATTTTAAAGATTGATTATTTTCTTCCTACTCCAGAGCGCCTGTTTCTTACCTGAGAATTTTTGTGTATCTCATAAAAGGAAACTTCAGGTAGCAGATCTGCAAATGGAAAGAACACTGATAGTGTTTTCTAGAGTCTGGTGTTAATTTTATTTACTATCACTTTATGTAAGTAACAGAAGCATGTAACTACTTGAGCATATAATTTTAATGGCTCTGGTGGCAATGCTTGTCCCATTACCTCCCAGAGGAGCTCCAAGGACCCTTAATGTTGGCTGTATTCTATGTCACCATGGAGATCACCAGTAGCAGAAAGCTTTGCTGTGGACCCCTGGCTTTACTGTACGAAATAGAAGAAGCACAATGAAGGAACCTGGGATCTACTCAGTCACTATTTATGACTGCCAGGAGAAGAAAAAAATTAAATGCTGAGTGAATGTATACTATATATAAAAAAGAGGATTTTTTTCTAATTTGTGGAGTGTAACCTAAAGTTGAAGGTGGAATGTACTTTTTGATCATCTTTTACTACTCCTGAAGCAGAGAATGTGATTTCAAGGCACAGGAATCCATGCCTCCACAGAAAGAAAGAGTTTTACTTCTCTTCCTAAATATCAGTGCTGTCCTGCTGCTACAGAAACCATCCCTCTTTTCTCATTCTGAAACAGGCAGCTCTGTTAGGAAACACCCTTTCAGTGTCCTAATATGAATATTATTATTCTGCCAGCCTAAATGATTCTTTGAGGGCAGTAATATCTTCTTTTACAAAATTGATATTGTTTTCTTGTCTATAGGATAGGAAACAACTTGAGCTAGAGGGCCTTTGGATTTAAGAACTTCAGACTAAAATATTCTTTTTGTATATATTTTACACATTTTCTGAGAGTAAATCTGTAACTCTCTAAACATGAACATATAAACTCTTGTTAAGTATAGAAAATGGCCACAAGTGACTCAGGAATTTAAACCAGCTGGGGTTTGCTTAGTTCTTCATAAATTTTATTCTAGATAACAATTGTAGCTTCTTTGTAGTCTAATAACACTGATTTCAGAACAAAAGCAATTATAAAGACAAAGTATCAGGTTAGGGCATATGATAAAAACTTATACCCAAATCAAGGTTTAGGAAGATTAATTATTTGCATTGTCATTGGGGGTCTGCAGAAATTGTCAGTGCTTTCGTGGTCAGGCTGAGATACTGTCTTTAATTTAGATCCCTGAATGTGACCTCCACGACCTGCTAATGCTCTGTCACTCAAAAATCACTTCAGAGGTGAAGGAGACTGGTCATGTCTGACAGCTGTCTCTTTTCCTTTGCTAGATCATCCTGTCCTTTGTGAACTGTATGTGGAAGATTACTTTTTCCCAAGCATATCTCACATTTCTTTCTTATGGTGTATCTTTATCCACTTGACATTTGCACTGTTCTGTACTCACTTAAGACACTGTGGATAATACTAAAAAGACAAAATTTCTTGCTGTCTTTGTGATAAATGAAGGCAGAAGCACCCACTTAGTGTAATATTCTTTGAGAAGATAAACTATATCCACACTTGCAACTATTTTTTATGATTAAAAGATATGCAAATCTCTATATGCCATTTTACAAAAATCGTATATAAAATTCAGATGTATGGAGAGAAAGTGTAAAAATATCGATCAGCTCTAATTACACAGATTTTTTTTTTCTGATACATGAGTCATAGCTCCTATTAATACTGAATCTGTAAAACGAAACTCCATGGTTACAGGTTTTCTGGAATATTTGCTTCTGCTTCAGCAGTTCTACCGTGATTACATTGAGATGGGAGCTTCACCTCACCTCTACATTAGGGCAGGAATAGTGCACGGCATTTATTCAACAGTGCACTCGTGTGGAAAGACTTGGGAAGTACACAGATAAAGTATCACAGGATTCCTTGAATACAATGTATTTCTCTTTTTACATACGAAAAAAGTTATTTTAGATAGATACAATAATGTTTCCCAGAACAACTCCTTTTTAAAAATTATTGTTTTAACTTACTTAGGTCGCATACCTAGAAAAAATATCCTCTTTCAAATATTTTGGTGATACAAGTCAGCACTCCCAGTAAAGGGTTTTATCTTGTTTTGTCATATGTGGGACTTTGATTTCGCAATTCAGTTCACTGAAATTTCAGTTTACTGAAGTTTAATTTCAGAGTGTAAACTTAATTTCTTTCATCACCATAAAATTTCAATTTTTTGACAGGAGATCTGAATATAACTGAGATGTCATCACACCAAAATCTCTGAAAAATCACATTTTGTGGCTACTCAGCCTATGAATTTTATGCAGAATTATGACTACAAGTTCACATATTCTCCAAGCAAGGCCGCATAGATACCAAGGAAAAACTTTTATTAAGCTACCAAGTATTGTTGCAGAAAGTATAAATGAGCCAGGAAGTGAGCATGGCAGACCCAACATCCATCAGGCACTAAACTTCTAAAAGAGCTGACAGCCCCATCTGGCTTTATTTAATTTACACTAGAAATTCACACTGTTACTTGAACAGTTGCTTTCTTCTGTTATGTTTTTCCTCCAGTTGATTTAATCTCCACACATGTTGCTGGAATTCCTCCAACACTCCACTCTGATGAAGACCCTCCACCTTCATCTTTGAGTGGGACTTACACAAGGTGAATGCCACTCCTGAGATCTGTTATTAAAGAAAACACAACACAGCATTCCCTCTGTTTTGCAACAGGACATAATGGTCCTTGTGGTCCCAGTATAAGAAAGGCATTCAGACTCTGCAAAGAATAACTTCAGATGCAATTTCTTAGAGTTAATACCATAAGGAAAGAGAGAACTATTATCGTACGGCATTTCAGATCCCACAAACCATAAGCAGTGCAGCATCCAATGGGTGCATCACAAAGACCCTTTCTGTGCAAGGGCTATCCCATTGTGGTCATTCAAGCTATAAGAGGATTTCCTTGGAAGAGAACAAATTTATTCATAATTTCTATTATCAGAGAGAATGTTTGAATAAGGACTTCTGGCTGCAGTTTCAGAGGTCACAGAGATGCCAGTACAGTGTGGGATGCCTACAGCTGCTCTAACAGCATGCTGCCTGAATTAATGCTGTGTAGCATGGGACACACAGACGGACTCGAAGGCCATCCTGTATGCGGCAACACTTGGGTTAACTATTGCACTACCATCTCAATGCACAATGGTCCTTCCAAGCAGGTTCACCTTCCTGCATTAAGAGAGCTCCATTGCAAGCGAGATCTCTGGACTCCAGGTCTCCAGTCGCTGTGCAGTGCTGTGGAGGCAACTACTGTGGAGTTCCCTGGTGCCTGGGAGAATGTCCCTCAGGATGTCGTAGAGGACTGGAGGGTGTGAGGGCAAACGTGAAAGGACTAAAGAGCACCCCAGGCCAGGACAGCGCCGCTAGCAGCAGCCTCCCCTCGCAAGGCACCGAAATCTACGGCACGTCAGGCAGAACCGGGCATAGAACCGAGTGCTTCTGTGAGCTGGAGCCTCGCCTCGGCGGCCGAACACTTGCGGCAGCACAGCTCTGACTGAGACGACAGACCCATTACCTGCCCGAAATCCCTCAGCCGCAGCAAAGCAGAGAGCTCTGCGGGGCCGGCGTGCGCTGCCACAGCGAACTGCGCCGCGGGAAGGCGGCAGGAGCAGCCCCGGCCCTGAGGGGCTCTGTGTCCCGCCCGTGATGGGTTCTCTGTCCCGCCCGCGATGGGTTCCCTGTCCCGCCCGTCAGTGTTTCCCTGTCCCGCCCATGATGGTTTCCCTGTCCCGCCCATGATGGTTTCCCTGTCCCGCCCGTGATTGTTTCCCTGTCCCGCCCGTCAGTGTTTCCCTGTCCCGCCCGTCAGTGTTTCCCTGTCCCGCCCGTCAGTGTTTCCCTGTCCCGCCCGTCAGTGTTTCCCTGTCCCGCCCATGATGGTTTCCCTGTCCCGCCCATGATGGTTTCCCTGTCCCGCCCGTGATTGTTTCCCTGTCCCGCCCGTCAGTGTTTCCCTGTCCCGCCCGTCAGT
>JAHLSL010013598.1:4262454-4361192 GCA_025920805.1 Petroica traversi | reverse complement strand
CTCCAGCAGGAACTCGCGCAGGATGCGGTACCCCTGCTGTCTCTCGGGCTGGGGGCGCTCCCGGCCGCGGGAGACATGGAGCCCGGCGGAGAGCTCCCCGCAGATCGGCCCTCGGCCCTCCGGAGCGGGCTGGGGGAGCCTGGGGAGGAGGCAGGCGAGGAGGGGGAGAAGACCTGGCAGCAGAGCCTGAATCCCGAGCTGCAGCAGGGGTACCGCATCCTGCGCGAGTTCCTGCTGGAGAAGCACCGGCCCCTGACGGCGCCCTTCCTGAAGCCCCTCGCGGATCCGGCATTTTTGGAGGAAGAAGGCGCCGGCTCCCTCTCGGGCCGTAAGAGCAGCCAGTCCGTGCAGCAGCTGCCAGCTGAAATATGGCTATTGAAAATGGAAGAGAAATTCACCAGTGGGCAGTACACAGGGATAGCAGATTTCGTGTGTGACTTCCGGCTCATGCTGGAGACTTGCTACCGGCTGCACGGTGTGGATCACTGGCTCTCCAAACAGGCCCAGAAGCTGGAGATGATGCTGGAACAGAAGTTGGCGCTGCTATCCCGGTAGGTGTAAAAAACTCTATAGGGGCCGCGCCTCGTGCTTTTTACATAAAGTAGAACAGGAGGGTGTGTTTCTTTACGTAAAAATTCCCTTAAAAGAAAACAAGCATCAAACAAAACCCCACAACAGAAAGAACACTGGAACTTTTAATACTTTAATGAAGATGAACGTTTTCTACTGGGAGCTATTCAAATCTTAATTCAAAACGCTTTGGAAATTCCAAACCTCAAAATGCCAAATACAGCACAGCATTTCCTGGCTAAGATTTTCCTTCTGAAAGAAGCCTTTTGTGAACATGGAGGGACACTTGTTTACACAAGATGTCAAATGCTTCTTTCTTTATTTTATTCTGTCGTTAAACTGCCTAAACTCTGTATGAATACTTGGCCCTTTGAAATTGTTATTTTTACAGTGTGTGAAATTTTTACTGCCCTTAAAATACGTAGGGATAAAATATTAAGCCGAAATTACCTGCATAGAAATGGTATATGTTTTGATAATCACAAAATGAGAGAAAATGCTTTGCATGCTGTCATCCTAAATGGCAAAATAGCAGTCATGGTAAACTGAAATCTAAATCCCTGGCAGGAACTTTCTTAGCCAAAGCAGCTGAAACATAGGAAACTCTTGAGCTATATAGTAGAAAGCCCAGTTTAAATCACAGCTGAGGTACATGCTTTCTCATGAACTTGTCATAGGCACAATTTAGTAGTTATCAGAAAACCAGAGTGGCTTCATAGAGTGTAAAGCCCACCGGTCTTCTGAGCGACCTGGTGTTCTGCATGTGAAAACCTAGAGGTGTTTTTGGCGAAGGATGAAGGTGAAGAAGGAACAGTATTGGGAAATATATAAAGCTGTGCATGTCCATCAGCTTTAAGTTTGCTAGTGACACACAGCATGAACTGCCAGCTAGTAAGAACCTAGGAAGAGCACTTCAGGAGAGGTGCAGAAGTCACCTGAAATTAGAGTGAATTATTTCAGTGCTGATGTAGCAACAGTATTTGAAACTCTGTTGTAACAGCAGTTTTGGGACAGTCTGGAGTAGAAGGGAAGGAGCTGAATGTTATGGGACATGATTGTTCCTAGTTTGCTTGAGTAAAACCTGATTTAAAAAAAAAATAAATCCCAGGTTTCCTGGCTTAATAGAGTTACTGCTGGCAGATAAATTGCCAAGTGGAAGATTTGTGCTGTGTTCGTTTCTGTATATTTTGTGACTGTAGCATCACTGTTGTAATTGAATTGAAGGGCATTTTGTTGAAGGCTCTTTGTTGAGTTAAATGACTACTCACTGGATTCAGGAGGACCTCAGAATGCTTGTTGCCTTTTAATTAGAAACTCTGTAAGAAAGTGTAGTTACTGTATGCCCTGTGTTATCAAATAGTAATACAGGTATTTACTAAAAAATAAATTCAGTGGCTCTTGTCATTCTTCCATTCAGTGCAGTCTATTTCATATGAATATTAGGAAATCTGAACTGTCTAAAAAGAATCCTGCCTCAATATATAGTGAATTTGTCTTCATTAACTCTTCAGAGATTTCTAAAGATTTTTTCATTATGCCTGTGTGTACTAGCTTAGTAAAAGTTTCTAGGAATTGTGAGTATAAAGGATTATGGAACCTAGAAGTCTCTTAAGTTCTTTTACAGTTTTAATCAGACAAATTTGTTTCGAGTGTTTAACATAATTTTATTTTGTAAAATGAAGTTGAAGAGCTACTTCTTGGAACAATTGTTATTACAGAGCAGTGTTTAAGTCGATGATTCCCGTCAAGTGACTCAAAGAAATCAATCAATATTGGTTGTATAATTCCTGCATACTACAAGCCATAGAAAAGTATCTTAGATTGGAGGTTCCTTTTGAGTGGAGATTGGATATTTCTCCTCTGCCCCCAAATGTTTTCACAGGTTGTGAAAAACTCACACTAGTTTTAATACTAGTATTTTGAAACAATGTAAGGAGAAATGTAACTTTGCAGACAAATTTGTAGTATTTTGTCTTTCAGTTTTTGTAGTTTAAAATAGAACAAAACTTGTGTTTAACATACATCTTTCCCCCCAGCCCCCTATTTTTAGGTATCTGCTAAAAAAGGTTGCTTTCTTATCTTAGGTCTTGTAGAAGTTTTTTCTTTCCAAATATTTATGGATTAAGATAGAGAATTCCATCTCCAAATAATATTTGGCAACTTGTGGTAAAGACACAGTTTTTAACTGGTGTGAAAACATAGGTCATATTGTGTGTTTGGTTTAAGTATAAAGTTTCATAAAGGAATTTTCAAAGTGGGAAAAGTGGCACGTGAAAAAACTGCTTTTTTCAGAGTTAACATGCTCAGTCCACTGGTTGGTAGGCCAGGCATTGTGGTGCCACAGGTATGGAAGTTCGTAGTTGTGAATTGGCTTGCTTTTTTCTCGTAGGCATTTAAGAGAGAAAACATCATTAGCTGTAACATCGAGAGGCTGCTATGGGCAGGAGGATGAGAAAGCAACAGCATGCATTTCTACAAGACGTCGTTCCACGCCTCGCAATTTAGTAGGCTTGTCAACAGGCATGTTTGAGTCTGTGATGGTTCAGGTTCTAAGGCAAGAGGAGCAACTGAGAGCAAAAGAGGAAAAGAGGTAATAATAAAAACTGTTTTGTTTTATAGTTATGTCTTCCTACTTTTCTAAAGAGGCTAGCTCCTTATGTTTTTTAAATAAGTGTTGTACTGGTCTTGTGGTCTTAACTTCATGACTTCAATACAGCGCATCCACAAAACAGAAAATTAGGGTCACTTCCTTGAATAACTGGTCATTTAAGCTTTGAATTACATTACAGCTGCTCTTACTTTAGTGTTGTGAAACTTCTAATATTAACTAAAAGCGTCCACATTAATTTCCTGCTAGTGCACTTAATGGTTTATCACATGTATCTTTGGACAGCTTTTCATGCAACAATTGGATTAAAAACTACCAGAATGCTTAAATACAGTCTAATTCCATGATCTTGTCACTGCTTCCCTCATTGATAGCCGGAAGCAGATTATCTCTGCCAGTGCCACTGCTGTTACCTCACTGATGTTACCTCACTGATGTGGCATTTCAGCTTGTCACTTAGGTAACAATTTTAGATTGTACGTGTAAATGACACTGAGATTTTTGTGGTCTGCTTAAATTTAAGAGCGATATAATTCCAGTGTTTAATGTTAATATGTTTCACTTTGAGGAAAAGGAAGCTTATAAATTTGTATACTTTAGCAGTAATTTGAATGACTGTGCCTAAACATGGAGCACAATGGTAAGACAGTTTTTTCTGGAAGCAAATTATTAGTAGGTTTTTTCAAAGTGTGCAGCTTTGTAGACTTTTTCCCATAGGTAACCAGCTCACTCTTAATTTTGCAGGTAATCTTCATTTTCAAGAGATTTGAAGCTATATTGCCTTAACGATTAGACAGTACTTTTTTTCTATAGAATTTTCTTCTTTCTTCTAATCCACTAAGCTTCTGATCACACTTAGACAAAAAAAAAAAGCAAAGATCACTAGGGTTATTGTTTATTTGGTAAAATTTTCTTGATTTTTGCTCAACTTTGTGTTCTAGAACCCAGAACTTGATAGCAGTGTTATGAAAAAGGACATTTTTATTTGATTTTTGTTCATTTTCTGTAGGACAGTTTGCCAAACAAAATAAAAATGACACTTTTATACACCTGTTTTAAGCACATTGTTGCAAAACTGTAGTAATTAACTGTTAAATCTATGTGTCTGGATATACTCAAAAGTCCCAGATCCTGGACAAAGGATGGTTGATTCTACAGTGTTCCATATAACAGAAAAAAACCACAACTAATATGCCTTTTTACATCCTAAACTTTTGAACTGTACCACTTATTAAGAAGCAATAAAAATCTGTACATAGCTGGTTTAATATTTCTTTGATTCTATTGACCTCCTCAAGTAATTATGCTCCAAATATCTTCTGTAAGTTTTCTTTCTTAATCCCACCATGTTTTCAAAGTAGTTTGGATCTCTCTGTACCAATTGCTTCCCAACTCACCAAAATTGTTCCACAAGTACCTTTTTGGAGCAGTTTTAGGAAAAGGCTTGGAAATTGGAAGGCCTATAAAATTAGTTTCCAAACTACATTTCCAGTGAAGATCACATTTTACAATATATGTCAGTTTTCAGAGTGGTGCAGATATAAATGCACATACTTTCAACACTGTTTCTATTTGAAAATGTATTGCAACTTTCTAAACTTATTTTGGCTTCTTACTAAAGTATATATTATGTTATTAAGAAGAGAAATGGTTATTCTGCTCCTTTTATTTTGTTTTCTTTAGAAATCTGATACCCTGAGGTTGGCACAGAAGAGGTACTTTCTAAACAATATGGAAGACTGCAGCCTTGGGTATTTTAGTTAGAAAGCACAGTGCTGGCAAATCAGTTGTGTTTGTGTAGGCAGCATCTGCTCCTCACGCAGCTTTCAGAGGAGTTATCAAGAACATAAAAAAAGGGCTCACTTTCTGGCCATCTAGCAGGCAACTCAGTGTGGTTGTACTTGTAATTTATGCTTGTAGGTATAAATATTATCTTAGTTTAGAATGTCTAAGGGTTGCATGTTTTCAGTCCCAAAAAGTAAGACTGTAAATGGAAGGGCCTTTCTACAAAATTTAGCCTCATATCTAAAGAAATTGCCTGTTGAACACCAAGTTTATAGATTTTCTTTGCTTTAGATATTTAGATACTCTAAACATATAAATATATAAATAAATATAATAATGTATATTGTATATAAATAAAAATAAAATACAAATTAAATTATTAGATTAAGTCTTTAAAATACTCTTTAATTATTTTTTCCCACAAAATCCTTGAAATTAATTTTGCAAGCTTTTTTCCAACTGCATATTTTGGAAACACATTCTGAAGTGGGATTTTATCTTTTCTTCTATAGGGAAGAAAAGATAACTTCAGGGTAATCCTACTCCAGATCCTTTAGTTTCTTTTGTTATATAGGTATCCTTTGCTGAGAGTTTTCTTTTTCTTGTAATTCATGTATTTCTTGCACAATCAGTTTCACTTTTCTTTATCTAATGTTTTATAACGTTCCCCAAGTGACACATTTGTAATGGTAGACTCAACATGTAAAAACAGAGAAGATATCATTGCAAAGCTGATTTCACTCTTTTGCAACTAATAGTTTTTGTACATCAGCAAAAGCACTTCCCCTGCAAAGTACATATGTGACAACATCTGTACATATTATTGTCAGTCTTGTTTATAAGCGTTCTTTTTGTTCAGTTGTTGTAATTATCAGATATTGACTATTTTTTCAAATGATGAGTTTCTACTCAGCAGCTTGGTTACATGCGAGGTAAGTAACAAATCAACTAATTTGCATATTAGTCAACAATAAATAAATGTGGAATTATTTTGTATTTGGAAATGCATGACTAGTTAGATACTGAAATGTAAAGGGAGATTCCTGCTGAAATTTTTAAAACCACCTGTGAATGGCAGATAATTGGTTGTTTGATTTCAGTGGGAATTAAGAGTCTGTATGGCTTGGTTTGTTGAAAATTGTGGAGGCAGTTCTGTTTCTTTACCATCTCTGAAAACATAATCCTGAGATAAGTTTCAGACATGTTCATTAAACTATTTAAAATATTCGTGTCTGGCTGCAAATTAGTAATTTAATTAAGGAAATAGTGGAATAAGGCATGCTTATGTAGTCAATTTTGCTTATATGATGGTGTTAATATGGAATTAACTGGATTATATGGAAAAATAGAGTCTTTAATGATATGATTTAAGTTACTGGAGATACAGAAATAAGGTTACATGGGCATCTCCGTATTTTGTATCTTCTGACTCTAAATCTTGGCTTAATTTAAAATAATGCGTAATGTTTCTAATCTGTATGTGACTTTCTATCTTATTTTTAAAAGAAAGTCTTTAGAAACAAGTTATTGTAGAATTAAAACAGTTCTCTGTGTCTTGTCATTAGAGTTCCACTGTCTGAGTTTTTAACTGTGTATCAGTACAGAAATAGGTTAGAAGTAGTAATTGGGAGAACAAAGTAAAATCTAGTCTTTGTCTCCTCTCTCGACCAAGAAATCTTCTGTGGCAAGCAAGGAGGAATTTGCTGGTGATAAGTGTCTGCTGCCTAAGTAAGGGATGAGATTGTAAGAAGAGAGGTAGTTATGTCTGGACTCTCTTTTAGCTGTTATCTCTACTTGGGTACCTTGTTTGATGAGTTTTAAGGTCAGAAGCCAGTCAAGAGCTGCAAAACAACTGCTGCAGGTGTGTTCAAGAAATATTGCCATTGTTAGTCTAGAAAAGTCTGTTTCACCTTAGAATAATAGTTCTGTTACTACAGTAAGTCCAATACTTATCTGCAAACGTATTTCTGGTAAATGTAAATAAAAGTATGAAACAACAGGGTTTTTTACAGTTCCTATTAACATGAAAGCCAAATATGTATGTCCAGAGAATTTCTCAGTATAAGGATATTTGTGCCACTAAAATCCTGAAATATCAAATCTTGCCTGCCTCTCCAGTTTCCATCTTCCTTCACCCCTTCTCCCTTGCCCTGCCTACTATTCCCTTTTTACTTCCCTTTATTGTTTCAAAAAAAAACCCAAAAAAACCACCCTGGAAAAAGCTATGCAATCCAAAATATGCTAGCAGGAAGACCTCAATAATGAAGATGTGAAAATGAGCTATTGTTTAGATTTTTCCTGAATGTCTGCTGAGAATGGAGTGACAACAGATGTGATAAAGCAACAGCTTAAAAGCAAGGCAAACTTTTTACAAGTGAAACAATTTATATTTTTCTTTTTAAATAACCTTTTGAAACATTCTTAAAAATGGTATAATAGTTGTAAATTTGACTAGGCAGAGGTGAATCTAGAGTCTTGTATTTATTTTGATAATTCTACCTTGATTTAAGTTATTACTTGATAAAAAGTTGAAACTGCTTGCAGAGATATTTTTGGATCACCTAGAGCTTTTTCTTTATTATTAAATGATACTGAACTGCTATTTTCTCTACACATACTCCATCTTTCCACATACTCACTATATACTCTTGTTGCCATACTATATTAATAGAGTTCACACCTTTTAGAGGCAGGAGAATATTATGAAGTATGTTTTCCATTTAGGGGGAATGAGGGAGTGGGATCCAAGAATGCTATGAAATTTATTTTGAGACCACTTTTTGTTTAATATAATTTTTTCCTCTACCTCACTTGGACATTAGTTATTGTTATTTATTATTATTATGTCAATGCAACATTGGCACATTGAAATAGAACATAAATCAGAATAAAAATAATGCCCACTTTACCTGTCCAAGTGGTATTGTTGCATTTAGTGGTTTATTCACTGAGAATGGCTAATAAGATTTTGTATTGAAAAGTGTGATTTTTGTCTTTATATTCCATCCTTTGTATTCTGAAATGAATGCTGCATTGGGAGACTGAATTTAAGAATTTACCAATCTGTTGGCTTTTACCTTTTATGTTTTACATGAGTCTGTCCTTCTTCACTTACTGGGCATATAAATAACAAAACTGTGTGTATGTGGTATTAAAAATTTCAGTCCAAATGATAGTAACAAGTCACTGAACATTTAATTTGATTATAGAAGATAAAGTATTTAGTGGAATCTTACTGTATTTTATGTTATTTTGCATACACGTGGCATGTTTCTCTTGTGCTGATAATAAAATGTGGACAAGGCTAGGTTTGTTGCATTTTTTACATTGTTAAGATAGCTAGTCAATAGTTAATGCTTGCCCTTGAAGCTAGAAGCACGATTAGCTTCATGTTGTCAAAAGAAGCATTTTAATTTATCCTTACTCTTTTGCTGAATTTGGAAGGCATTGATGCTTTGAATGGATACATGACATTTATTTGCTACTTGTTTATGAAGAAGTAAAATTGGAGGTTTGCAATTTGGAAATAAGGATGTGTAAATTCCAGTAGCAGGTCACATTTGTGTTAAAAGCAGGTGATAGTTTTTACCAGTGATAGAAGCTTCAGAGAAAAAGATAAAAGAAGTTTAGGATGAGCTGTAGAATTTTTTTCTACAGCTGTATCCCAATCCAGTCTTTTGGAATCTGGCTGTGCCTTCAGGAAAAAATGTTAGTTTACTAGTGCAGCATTAAAGAAAATTTCCTTCTGTTAGTAACTATTGATGTTTGTGTGATTCATGTAGATGTCCAGTTTTCAGCTTTGGAAATAAATTAACATATCTTGTATCTTGGTAGATACAAGATATGTTAATTTATAGGTAGATGGTAAACTGCATGTAATTGATTATTTGAAATCGAAGCATTTCTTTTTCGAACACTTGTTGCCCTTAAACTTCATTATGAATTTACAAATAAAAGCAAATAGAAGTTCCCAGTCTGTCATATGAGGTTTAAATACTGCTGTCATGTTTACTCTTGCTAGTGTTTTGTGTGAACTCCCAGATTACTCAGAAGTTTTTATAGGCCTCTTATTACTGATAACCTCTTTCTCTGAATGCACGTTATTTCTGCTCTATCCTGTTTTTTAGATAGGGGGACCAGAACTGAATACATTTTTTCAGGTGAGGGCAAACCAATTAATGTAATAATATTTTATTTTTGGTATTATTTTCAATCACATTCTTTGTGCATCCTGATACTTGTTCCTTTTTTTACCACTATTGCAAGTTGGCTAGTAACACTCCTTCGGGTGGGAAGGAAAATGGCTCTTGTGTGTGTAAGTGAAGCACTTAGCAATTAGGCATGTACACTTGTGTGCTGAGCAGATGGGAGGTACAAGGCAGGTGACATCAGCCATGGGGCAATGATTTGAAAACAAGATTTACTTGGAATTTGTTTCAGAGATTTTTATATGGACAGTTTGTTGAAAATATTTACTTCTGATTAAAAGGAATTGAGGAAGGAAATATATTTTTAAAAAAACCGCAAAAAATCTAAACAACTGAAACTATTGATATATACCCAGCTTTTTTCTTGCATTTTTCTCCTTTTTAAACTAGTGGTGATAGAAACAAAATACTGTAATTTCCGATTTTGGTTGATATGTTCTGCACTGCAAAGTAAGACAAACTGATGTAAAACTTCAGTTTTACTGTGCTCTTTATTACTTCAAGATAAGTACATTAGACATACTGTAGTTCTGATTTTTTCCTCTCATTTCTTTTTGTTCACCCAGTATCTGAATTTTCATGAAATTTCTTTTAATAGGCAGAGAGAACAAGAAAGAAAAGAAGCAGAAGAAGCTAGTCAGAAAGAAATAGAAGAGTGGGAAAAATCACTTTTAGCTCAAGCAGCACCTACAAGGATGGAAACAATGTGGGAGATTCCAGCTATTGGTCATTTTCTTTGTTTAGCCCAACAGATTTTAAATTTACCTGAAATAGTATTCTATGAATTGGAACGTTGTCTTCTGATGCCTCAGTGTAACGTTTTTTTATCTAAAATAATGACTTCTTTGTTAAGTCCTCCTCATCGCAGACCTACATTACATCGCAGGCCTACATTTTCCTACAGGACTTGGGAAGCAGCACTCAGAAAGAAAGTGCAGCACTGGTATACTGTTGTGGGGCAGACCGACAATCCTAATGGTGCTGCAGAAAAACTTGGTTTGTGCCCCCAGTTTTTCAAAGTGCTTGGAGAAGTTAATCCCTTGGAGGAAAAACCTTTTCATGAGCTACCATTCTACCAAAAAGTATGGCTGCTAAAAGGTCTCTGTGACTTTGTATATGAAACACAAAAGGATGTTCAGGATGCGGTGCTAGGTCAGCCTATCCATGAATGCAGAGAAGTAATTCTTGGTTATGACTGCTTGGAGAATGCGTATGTTCACTTTCCACAGTTCTGTGGTGCGGATGTTCGAATTTACAAACAAAAACCTTTTCAGGCTCCTGAATTCCCATCTCTTCCCATCAAAGTTAAAAAAGTGCCACGTATTAAATCAGAAAGAGTAAAACATGAGTATGGAAGCAAAAGCAATGGGGAGGTCAGTTCTGCTGATAGAGAACTGATATGTCACTCTAAGACAGAAGGAGAGAAAAGTAAGGACTCCGTTGTAATCTGTCCAGAGAAAAGAACACGTTTAAGTAGCTTTAGACTCACTACAGAGGAGATGAAGATTGACTGTGAAATAAAAGCCTCAAGAGTTTGTGATATCAAAAAACCTAGTTGTTATAAAGAGAACTTCAGCAATTTGATTACTTCAGGAGAGATTGTTGATATAGGTGGTCACCCTAGTTCAGAAGAAATAACAGATGTGGAGAATGGACAAGGTTGCACTGAAATGGCCAGAGTAAGATCTGAGCTGAGTGCATTCAAGGAAAACACACTGAAAGCTTGCCAAATGCATATCAACGGCACTTATAATGAAAACCAAGACGTAAGTTACCATGCATCTGCTAAAGAAATGGTGCTGGAGACCTCACTGCAAAATAATAAGAAACTAAATAAGATGCTGGCAAAAAAGAAGAAAAAGAAAAAAAAGAAGTTGAAGGATATTCTAAATGAAAATCTACAGAGAAAACTTGATGACTTGCAAAGAAAGCGTGAGATTCATCTTCATCCATTCAAATATAAATCTGAGATCCAGAACAAATTGTTTATAATTAAAAAGAAAGCAAAACATAAGAAGCACAAATCTGGTAAGTTGACGTTTTTACTTATAGTAAAAATTAAGAGGATTCAGATTTTTTTAAAAGTTGTTTTCTTAGTTGGTAAGTCTACATTTTAATTTGTGAAAAAAGGAGAGCCTTTTTGCAGTAGACGATTTGGATATTCATTTTAGAGTCAAAGTTACCTACCCAATAACACAAACATATAAAAATCTGCTGATTAAACTTTGATTCATTTGCAGAATATGTCTTTAGAGAACGTAACTGAAAGAGTTAATTTGTTGCAAAAAATATTCAGGAGAGTAGATGTGACTGACTGGTTAGTATCAGAGAGTGTCACGTGAAGGCATATTATGGTATCTTATATCAATTGTGGGAATGTTTCTCCCCGTTCTGGTAATATTACCTTACCCAAATTATGAAGGAACACTGAGTAATTACATGAGATAATGAATCTAAAGTCATTAATACTGGAACTGTGCAGTTTTAGATCACCAAACAATACCGATTTGTGGACCTTAGTCCAACAATCAGGATGCATCGGCATCAGAATTTATGCTGATGACATTTTTGTTACAGAATTGGGCAGCATCTAGTTAAGTGTTTCAGTTAAGTGATACACAACCCAGATTTCAGTTAACTCACTGGAAAATAATCAAAGGTATTTGCAAACAATAAAGTAACAAATCCTTAAATCAGTTCAAATTGTTCAGGTAGCTAGTATTTTTGATGTCATATGAAGCACCATAAAAGCTTTATCTTTTTGAGTCCTGGCCTAAGCTATCTGTGCTAAATTTTAGCAGACTCCTTCAAACATTATATTTTTTGAAGTGGCAGGCTGCTTTTTAGAAAAGTGTAGACTGTCAGATAAATATTGGATTTCATCTGAAAAGCAGAAAACCAAGGTTAAGAAGCTAGCTGAGATCTCTGAAAGCAGTGCATTTAGCTAGAAGTCAAAATCTAAAGCTAAGAGAACGAGTAATATCTAGATCCTAAGTGTTTGTACATAACACCCAAATGACTGTCTTACTATTTAAATCACAAATTCCTCTTTCCAAAATATTTCACTGCCCACATCTATACAGAGCTTTAAGTGTTGCAATTGAAGTTCATATATGTAGTATTCAGGGAAATTAATGTATTTTATATTTGCCTTTGTGACTGTTAGCTCTCCAAATGTGTCCCTGTTTTTATTCTTCTGAAGCCAAGCAAACTGAATAACAATCCAAATGGCAAACAAGTGGAACTTGTGGAACTAGTTTGTGGAACTGTAGTTCTTTATCTCCTGATATGCGGAGGTATTTCCCATCTTATTCTGAGTACTTCTTCATTTGACCTTGCTGGAGAAAATTTTGCAATAATTTTACAGCATTGCAAGAAAGTACTTTTCTTCCTGTGGTTATTTAATGTCCATTGGACCAGTGGCTGCTAGGGTGAAATGGATAGGATCTGATTCAATTCCTGCTAATACCTTGTTGTTTTGTAATGTTTCCTGAAGTTTAAGGCTAAGTGGTATTTCTTAAAGATTGTGTGAAGTTAAATCTGTTTAAAGATGCCCTTACAATGTAGAGCAGAAAAGCTGATTTAGTAAAGCTTGTTCTGAGTCCACAAAGACGCCTGATTTAAATCTTACCTAGCCATAATAACTCTTCACAATGCTCTTTAAAAATAGTGTAAGTAGAACAGAACATCAGGAATGTAAAAGTGAGTATCTTTCATTACTTTTCAACAAAATTATTTTTTTCCTGCTGGTTGTTCTCTTAGCTAAATGTAACTGAGTCACAGTTCATGTTTCTATGGAGATGATTTGCATATTCCTGACTTGCTGTGGCAGCAGTACCCATAGTGAATGGGTACCGTAGACTGGTCATGCAGTCTTTCTGTCTGATAACTTCACAGAAATATTGTGAGCAAAACTTACTGGAGAATATAGCTATGTTATGACCTTTACCATAATGATAGAGTTTTCTTACAATTTGTGAAAAGGTATGACCACTTTACTGAATCAATGTGTTTGAAACAAGGTGGTGGTAATTATTGTGGCATTATTCTGTGTCAGGGTTATTGACAGAGTAGTACCGAATGGAAAGTACTCTCTAGTACTGTAAAGTCAGAGAGGTTCTGTAAACAACTGAATGCTATGCATTTATTTTTAAATTTTATTTTCTTACTGGTGTTAGATAAAAAAGCCCTAGCATAAGGCACAGTGCAAGAGCACGAGAATCCTACAATTGCATGTTTGAAACATGCAATTGTAGGATTGGATGAATTTCAAAACATCTATAGGGTTGAAAAAATAGGAGGGTCCAGAGGCTGCTTGAAATAACTGTGATGTGCCTGAAGCTGAGGTTGAATTAAGTGTAAATTGAATATCTTTTTTTTCAATTGGTATAGAAAGCACCAATACAGCACACAACTTTAGAAGAACTCTGGATGTAAATTTTGTACCATATACTCATGCTTTGGAAGATTCGCAGTAGTCTACCTGCTTGAAGTCCGTTTTACTATGTATTTTATTTCTTTAGAGTACCATTGTATTTTGAAGTCAAGCATTGGTTGAATATGAGAAAATGAATTTAACAGCCTGGCAGCAATTCTGTAGTGCCTGTTTGCTGTCCCTCTGAGATTAATCTTCAGAAGCCTTCTGGAGACTTTTCAGAATCGTAAAAACTTCATCATTTTGTCTAGCCTGTAGATTAAGGAATAGCCTGTTGATAAAAAAAACATTAAGTGAGGTATTCAAGGAAGTAACAATGGACGCCATGCCTTAAGCTTCAGTGTCACTGACTTCAGAAACATGCACCACTGAGGTTTTATAGGGTTTTGACGTTGTTCTGTAAATCAGCAATATTAATGGACTTGTTCAGACTGACTTAGCTCATTTGACCAAATAAAAGCATATGCTCTGTCACTATGGAAGCTTCAAAACTCTATAATAATGCTTCATTTTCCAGATTGTATCATGTTATATTTTCTAAAAGAAGAGATGTTGGGAGCAAAATAGAAAAGTAGGAAATTAAAAGAAAATAGGATATATACAATAGTTGCCAAATCTTTGAAATACATGAAGTGTGTCTTACCAATTTTTTAACAGAAAGATAGAAGGCCTGTTATTTAATTTGAGAACATTGAAGTTGCTGCTAGAATGTGATGAAAAACCAGAAATTCTTGAAGTTGGACAGGGCTAACTTAACTGTATTCTCCCATGATAAATACTACTGAGTTAGTGTTTGATATTAAAAACATCTGTTTCCCATCTAGGATAACAAGACTCTGCTCCATATCCAACAAAAATTTTGCATTCTTATAAAAAAAATTACTATAATAAGTTTTTGTTCAAAATTGTTGTGTGTTGTCACTTTATAATTTGAAGCATGGATTGACATTGCTTTTGTTCTTCAAGAGAAGAACTCAAATACCAGAGTTCATAATGAAAAGTTTTACTAGATTTGTAAAAATACTTCTGTTTTCAAATCGTATTGATCCTAATGAAGAACAAGTTATATATAGGTTGCATTTTTCTTGCTGAAGTAATTTACAAGGGTCAAGAACATTTCTGGGGCATAGTGTTTTATTAGGCTCATTTTTATGCCAAAAATAATACTAGAAAAGATTTGAATTATCTTCTTGTTTCCCCTTGTTCATCCTTAGATGGCAAGACCAGCTTGAGATGGCTTTTGTTGTAGTTGCATCTGATTGCCCTGGTGTGTTTTTTGGATGCTCATAATTAGTGTTCTGGTCGTAGTTGTTATTTTGTTCATTGCTTGCATATCTGTTCACTGACAGTGTCTGACCTATGGCTGTCAGATATCTCCTGGACCTACTGAACTTAAATTTAATGTCTAAGAATTTTCACAGAGCTGGCTAAGGGGCTCTTGGTTAATAAAATATTGACTTCCTTGAACTCCTCTTCGGTGTGAGATGCCTCATAGTCTCTTCCTCTCTGAACTGAAACCAAGCTGAGATGTGCAGCCTTTTGGAAAAGGTGGAGACATAATTACTGATTATGGCAGAGTAAATTGTTAATGAATGTTAAAGTACACCAGAATATCTTTAAATGTCAGAAGGAAGCAGGCTGTGTTGAATTGAACAGGTGAACTAAGTAGATAATGAATATGAGATTCTTAATTGTAAGTATCTTATAAATATTATTCTTAATTATAAATATTTTTCTAATAAGGATTTAATAAGGTTCTGCTAAGGTTTAATAAGGTTAATAAGGTTCTAAGCTTTTTGTAATTGTTTGCTTTTAGTCAGCATTTAAGTATATTTGTACATTGAGTATGCTCAGAAAGGTATTATGCACCACGATTCAAAATGCACTGTGCTCAAACTGCTGTCAGAAACATTACTTCATCTGCACAGGAATTAATATAAGCCTTTGAGATGGTTTCTTCACCCAGGATTATGGACAAAAGATCTCTAGCAGACCTCAGTGCAGTGATTTGAGAAGTTGCCTCTCACTAGTGTTTTGTTATCCCAAGAAAGGGTTAGCAGCTGGGTGTATAAAACAAATTAGGTAGACAAGATACTTAAATTTATTACACAGTTGCAAGTCAGGGTGCTGGTAGGAAATCCACAAAACTATCACACCTCTGGGTTACGAAACTGTGTTTTTATACACTTTTAAATAATGTATTTCACCTATGTAATACACATATGAATTACAGATAACTGGCAATTGTGAAAGATTGGTTTCTGTTTCCGTTGTTAAAACCTGAGAAATTATTTTTGGAAAACCAGATACGAACTTTTTCAAATGGGAGAAATTGTCAGTACTACTACTACAACTTCTTTATAATACTGATTTTGTATTTAAAAGGATATTACTGAGGTAGAAGATGAAGTGACCGTAAGAAGTTTGCTAATATACTAATATTGCTATATTATATTAATTATATTAATTGTTATATGTTAATTAACAATAAATAGCAATTATATAAATTGCTATATATTAATTCTCTCCCATGGTACAAATATCTGTAGGGGATTTTTTTTAGATTTTAATACATTTTATAAAAAAAATGCCTGCACCATAGGACATCTGGTGTCAAAAAAATGGGAGAAAGACTGTGGTGCTGCTCTATTCACATGTGTGCTTAGGTCACAGCAGTTACCAGCCTGGGAATTCTGTAGGTCTTTTGGTGCATGTATTCCACAGGTATTTTTTATGTTATGTTAGACTCTATTAATGTAGTGAGATGAGGCTCATTTTATTGTGCATCTAGATGGTTTAATTCTTGGTCTGTCTGTAACCCTGTGTCTTTCCAACTTCATGGTTTTCAGATGCTGATGTGAAGGAAGAGATGTTTATTTTATTTGGGTTTCTAATTATTTATAACGTTCTAAAAATTTTCCTCCTCTTTTTCATAAGGTAAATTGGGGAAAAGAGAATATTTCTGTTTAACTGTTACTTCTTGAATTACAATGCATCATACATCATATAGGTCTGGATGCTGAAAATAGTCAAGTAAATACTTGTTGAAAAGTACATTGAAAATATTCAAGTAAAATGAAAATTCTATTTGAAACATATTATAATTTTCCTTTTTGTAAAGAATCAAGACACTCTAGCTGCCTTATTTTTTTGTCTTTTCATTTTGTTTCCAGATAACATTTTTAACAGGGCTATGGCAGGAGCCACCAAACTTCTTTTTGAGTCAGTTTGTCAAGAAAGCTTCTAAGCATCTACTTTAGTTCATTCACTGAACAGCATTGTTCTCAGTAGTTGCATGCAGCTGTATTCATAAAGTATATTAAAAAAATGCTGACTATTTTGCCCATTGTCAGAATGTTTGGGTTATTGTTCTGATAAATAAGCCTCTCTGTTTTATCACTTGTTCTCTAATGTGAAATATGTAAGTATTAATTTTGGTAGAGGGCTCTTAAAATTTTTAAATATGTTTCGTGTGGGTAGTTTTCTAGGTTTCTAAACTGATTTTAATATGGTTTGATTTTATGTGGAGTTTCAGATCTAAATTCTTCAAGCCCTGTGACTTGTCCCATAAATGTGTTTATTTCAGAGTCAGGTAAGATATTCAGGAAACTCACAGTGCAACAAACTGGAAATATAGATGCGTAGGCATCTATGAATATTTGTCAGTATTTGTACATACACATTTGTGCACACTTAAAGCATCTGGTAGGAAGAATTAAGTGCAATTTTTGCCAATATTTTCATTAATATAAATATCGAAGCTTCATGCGCCTATATTATTATGAAGTGCCTGCAATCATGCTAATTGACAACAAATTCCACGTATTTTCTTCAACATCTCCTTTTGTTGAAAGTTTTAAATTATTGTTTAGAGCTCCTGAATGTAAACAAGTGATTATGTTAGAGTGATGGTTTTTGCCTGAGTGAACAATTAAAAGTGGTCTTGTTTGTAGTAACCATATGAATGTAGACATAACTACATAAGAGATTTTACTTTCTTGCTTGGTGACTCAACTACTTGATTTGAGAAATGTATATGACTTGTGAACTCTGATACTGTAGGCAGTAAAACACATGCCTTACCTTTGCAAAGATTTTTTGTTACAGACATGTTTATATATAGCACAGCTGTGTGTGAAGGGCATTATAGGAAGTTGTTTGCCGCCTTCTAAAAATGTTAGGCATTACCACAGGCAGAAAAACCAAATCAATCTAATTTCCTTGGTAAATTCAGTATGTTCAGTCAAGTTTTTCTGGATGCTTCTTGTGTTTTAAGGGTATCTTTTTACTATTAGATACAGAGATCCTTGATTCTAATGTGTTATTCTTTAGAGTTTTAGAGAAACAAATCTTGTTGGTAAAATGCTATATTTCTTGTGTTTGTGCCTTAAGTTCTGTATTTCACTTCTTTCAGAAGAGTGGCTACTTTTATGTAACTTTATGTTACTTTTATGACTTGGATATTTAGGTGCTGTGTTACTGAAATGGTAGTAGGCTTTTTCTTCTTTTTTTTTCCTTCCACTCCACACAAAAGACTACAGTACACAGATACTTGTTTAATGTTTGCTTCTGCTGAGTCTAGCTGTGATTCATCATGTTTACATGGCTTAGTGAAAGCCATCTGTTAGTTGCAGTTTAACTTACAAGTCTGTATGTAATTTGGTTTTATTAATAAAGTACAATGAACAGCATTATGAAGCTTTTCTCTTTTAATCTTGCAAGGAAAAAAATCGCTATCTAAAAAAGCAATCACAAAGAAGAGGAAAGGTGTCAGAAAATCTACCATACCAGAATTTCAGGTAAATTATTTTAATTTTTGTTTTAAACAATTGAAATCTGAATGTCTTTGAAATAAATCCTTTAGTTTCTGATAGAGACCTTGGAAATATTTACTAAAACTTAATCTAGTTTGAAAGGCTTAAACTGATAGTATTTTTAGAAGTACATTTCACCTTCTCTTGGTAGAAAATATTTTAACATTTTTATTATGTGCATCTTGAACACTATTTTTGGTGTTGTTTATGATCCCAGGTATTTCTGTTACAATGTAAAACCTGTAAAAACTAGGACTTAGTAAAGAAATTTTTAAAATAGATATAATTAATTATCTGGGATAAAATTACTTGATTTTGTATGAGTTGTCACAGTGTGGTTCTTGAATTGAAATCTGGCTTAGTTAACTGAAGGACTCGCAAAAAATTTATAGATAACTGTGCTTATCCTGCTTGCAACTGTTATACCTTATCAGCATGTGATTTCTAGGCCTCTAAGACCTTTTAGGCTCTAGAAAACAAAAAGATTATGCTAATATTAATTATGCTAATATGGTTTTATGTTGCTGTAGTATTCGTGTTACAGTTCTTCAATTCTAAGTTGCTCTCTGAATATGCAAGGCTGCTTGGATTGCAGTTCTTTGTTCTCCTTTGGCATTTTTTTTTCCCTTCAGAAAGCATTATGTGCTAGTTTGGCCAGCAGGCTTATATTGAATCATGTCTGTTTTGTAATACCCTCACCCTGAATCAGTTGATTCCATCATGATCATGTGTTTCAGATGGAGCTGGTAGAATTTCTTGTGTTAAAATTGGATAGTAACAGTCAATGTTGAGAAATGACTGATACTTAAGTGTACAGTGACTTTGTCTATATTGTAATGGTGGTGACTAAAATGTTTCCTAACAGCTCCAAAAAATAGGTACAGTGTCTAATTTTCTTTTCCAAGCATACATTACCTGCATGCCGTGGATATATACAGTTCTAGAAATAATTTCTTACATAATTAAACTACTGCATTTGAGTAGTCTGTCTAAAACTTAGCCCAGCCTTTTAGCTTCAGTAGATAAAAGATATGTACATTTACATATCTATCTAAGTGTATAATGATCCTCTGTAAAACTTTACATTAAAATGTAACAAAATACTTCTGGCTCTTTTGATCAAAGCTAGCACTCATATCTGTTTTAGGTGAGGCTCAGACTGTTTAGTAGTGAGCCGTCTGTACTTATTGGGAAGCTTTTTAACAACTTAACATTTTAACGACTTGCCTTTCAAGAGTTATGACTGTTAGAAGAATTTGCAAATATTTAAACCTTTATATTTGGAATAATACTAAGACTTCTGGAGTCTAGTAAAGTATTCTTCAATATGCTCTTCCCTACATACATGAATGGCCAAACTTAATGAAATTATGTAACTGTTGAAGGTACAAGTATATTTTTTAAATATTTGGTAAAGCAACTTAGAGCTTACAGGCCCTATGAGATATGCTGGGAAGACATAACCACAAGAGTATGGCTATTCATGTCTACACATCAGTTCCTTTGGAGTGAAAGTTAATTAATTAAGAAATATAAGATGTTTCATGTGCCTGCAGCCTATATATGGGAAAAAACCCCAAACAGAACCACAAGGCGCTTTCGTTTATAAGATTAGGTTCTGTACTTAAGTATAGATATTTTACCTGAAAATCATGACCTGGCTTTAAAGATGAGTAAATTAGAATGAATAAGTCTTTTAATATGTGCAGTGACACGTATCAATATCAATTATTAACAGAAATTCAGTAGGTAATAGTGCTACTTAATCTAACCTTTAGAATGCCATTTTATAATATATAGTTCAAGGCTGCTTTAAAAAAACAAACAAACCCAAAACTCTACAAACAACAAAACAAACTCAAATCAAAAGCAGATGCAAATTAAATTTTTTTTACCAGTAAAAATGCACAAAAACCACATCCTGATTTTGGTATTTTGAAAATTATTGCAGAAATGGGTTTACAGCTTCATAGATCTTGATTTAGTTGTCTCTTGCTTATTATTGTGAGTTCCAAGCTTCTTATTACTGTTGCTCATTAACATTTTAACAAAATTAACAGTAATTATAGTGCTGTACAGAAGGGACACTAATGTGTTTTGTGGTTTTTTCCAGTTACAGGGTACATTTAGGTTTTTGAAACTAGTGCTTGACTCAGTCTTCTTTCACCTCATGTACATTCACACATGGCTGTATAGACCTACATATATGATAATTAAGGAGAAAAGGAGTTTTACCCTATTCAGTTTTTATCATCTATGGTTTATATTAAACACAGATCTCAAAAGGGGACTCTCTGGACATTTCCCACATGTAGATGTCAGTGATAAAAGAGCAGCTTCATAGGAAATACAATCATAAATAATGCTCATTACACAAATAACTTGAAATAAAGCATGAGACCCTGTTGAACTGAGTAAAAATTGTGTGAAAAGTTTGTCTGAAGTTAAGAGACAAGGAAAGAGCATCAGTAATCTGGGGAAATACATTAGTTTTGAATTTATTGATAGATTCACAGATTAGATACGGTTCTATGATGTTAAAGATTTCATTTATTTAACAGAGAGTCTCAAATTAGAATGGAGCTTGATCCCCCTGCCTTCCCTTAAAAAGTTTGGGCAGATTATTTTTTTAATCTTCCTTCCTTGAAGTTCTACAAATCAATGACGGTCTTTGAGAGATTATTGAGATTGTGTCATCATCACATGCAAGTTGAACAATGCATTTGAAATTTTACTGAATTATCTGAAGGTTCCCCTGTATACAGCTGAAATACAGAATGCTTATTGCTATGAAAAGTATTTCCCTATGTAGTAAGTACTGTGCTGGATGTGATGGTGTCTTTGTTGCAATTAACATGTGCACAATTAATGAGATTACAGCAGTATAAATGTTTACAAAATGAATTTTTAAGCCACCGTGTAGTGTTCTAGAGAATAGGGACTAATCTTTCACTCTCTCTGATAATTCAAAATGGAAATAATTTTTCACTTCAGATTATTTTTCTCGTGATTGATGATTAGAAGGCATGTTTTACAGGAGTCACATGTGAAACAACCAGTAAATTATTAGAGTATGTAAGAATTACTAGATTGTAGCATTAATACCTTCTTTTTATTTTTGCCTTGGTGTTCATTTACCTATTAAAACACACCAGACAAGTTAGAAGGCAATATTGTTTGCAGAAAATTGAATTGCTAAGTTCCACCAATTACCAACCATGTGCAAAGAACACTGAAAGATAAATAAGAATCTCGTTGGGAGAAATAGCATCTAGATCCATATCAAAGTAATCATATGAAGTACACTACACTTTATTTTCATCACTGTTCTTTTCATCCTTCCTTCAAAACGCTATCTTCCTTTTATAAGATAGGAAATATTAACCATGTGAGAGAAGTTTCAGGATTAACTTTTTCCCAGTCAGTATGCCTCTTTTTTTTTCTCATCTCAAATCATACTGTGAATGAAAAAATCAAAGTCTTTTCTTGAACACTTTTTATAGTGCCTTTCAGTACAGTATTGGAGTATTTAAAATACTAAACTAATTTTTACTGTAAGTCCTCCAAGCTCAGCTGCTGTTGCCTTCCTTGTTTTACGAGTAGGTAATTGACACACAATTATGACCCCCAAATTTATATCTCATCTGATGAAAATTGTGACTTAGAGATTTGATTACTCTTGCCTGACACGGCCAGCCCCAAGGAAATTAAACTGTATATACTGCCATTTTTCCCCCATTGTTGTATTTTGGAGTAGTTTCATAGGGGAAAATAAAAAGCAGTGATAGAATTTAGTAAATGGATTTTCAGATGTATAGTCAAAAAGTGGATTATAATTGTGTAAGGAAAACCTTTTATCCATGCCTTTATTGACTTTTTTCAAGGACATTGTGATGTACTTATTTGCTTAATAATACAGTGTCATAAATTTCTTCACAGGCCAGACACAGCCAGTATTTGGCTTCAGTTTATATTTTAGGTATTTGGAACTTCTCTAAGTGCAGGACATGCACCTAACGACATGCAGAACTTGTTGAACCTAATAGTTATGCATAGTAGTTATGTTTTCTAGGCTGAGAGATACCTTTCACAAGTAAATTTTGCATACACTGTCTGTGGTAAGCTACTGCCAATTTTCTTATTAATTTGCTATTCTAAACTTGATAAATGTGAAAACTGTAAACTTTGAGTCAATTTCCACAATGCTTCAAACGTACACAATGTTATGAAAATAATGGCATGTGTGCTTTAGATGTTTCTGAAATTTATTTTGCTTAAAGTGTTTTAATTGCGACTAGCAAAGGTGCTTTTTTAAATATGAATTTGCTGAAAATTTAAAACTGCACATGAATTTGAAGTAAGAATGTATTGTTATAAATTACTGATTTGGGAAGAATACCTAGCAGTTGTTTGATAAAAACCTTTTAGTGAGGGAGAGTTTTGTATTAATGTTTTTATTAGTTTAGTGGTTTTGGTTCATTTTCTTAAATGATTTCAACATGTTTTCAGAACTAAGGAAAACATGTCCACCTAAGAGTGTTCAAAAGAAGCAAGTCTTAATATAAGATGATCCCAAAGAACCTAACGACTGAATAATTTCTAATTTTTTAAGTCTTAACTTGCCCTAGATGATGATGAGACAAAATATACAGATCACCTTTGTTTGAGAATCTTTTCAGGAAAATAGCATCCATTTGCTGAAAGGAGAAAATGTAAAAAGCTGATTTCTAAAGACAAGAATAAGAAGAAAATAATACTTTTTCAAAACATACGTTAAGTAGGTAGATTTGATAGATGACAGGGTTGCCTTAGAGTCATCAAGGTTGGAGGAAACCTTCAAGATCATCCAGTCCAATTGTCCACCCAGTACTAGCCCTGTTACCCCAAAACCACTAAACCACATCACCAGATCCAGATACATCTTGAACATATCCAGAAATGGAATACTCCATGTAGCCATATAAAATTATGTTCAGGAAAAGTTGTACCAAGTGTAATATGTTAGAACCACAGCATACTACAGTTAGTATACTTATTTTGTCAAGGAGATGTTTGGTACTCAAAGCTCTTCTAACTCATTACTGTACTTGAAACAAATTTGGTAGTTGTCATTCACACAAGTTTTAAGACAATACCTACATTTTGAAATGGAAACTTATGGGTAGAGATATGGTTTATGTGTGAAGAATAAGAGTATTTTCTACCTAGATTTTCTTCTTCTCAACAAGTCCTGCTTTTTGTTTGGGGTTTTTTTTAACGTTTAAAAATGCTATAAGAAAATAAGAATCAAATGGTGGCACTAACTAATAATGTGCTTTTAAGTTTTATTTAATTTCACTGTACATTTTCCAAGTCCCACATCACCAAGTGTTTGTGTTCATTTGTTTTTTTAGCTTATTTGCACTAATCTTGATGAACTCAGGGAATTAATCACAAAGATTGAGAATGAACTCAAAGATCTGGAGGACATTAAAAAGAAATCGGTATGTGACATTAAAAGCTTTCTCTTGTGTGGGTATGAAACAGTGCCATTACTTGCTGAGGCCTGCCAACTGAAGTTTTGTATGCTGTTCAGTAACTGCATGAAACCTCCTAAGGTTCATAGCTGGGGACTGTAATCTTTTTCCTGTGTGTAATGCTCTGTTCTCGATGTTTTTATGATGAGTGACTTCAGTACCTGTGTTAACCCTTCTCTGTGCCAAAACAAAATATAGATAGTGATAATACGTTAGAACGAGTAGTTTATCTCCATTAAACATGTAAATATTTTGCCCTGAGGACAAGTTCTTACCAGAAATTAATTACAAGATAGAATTCTCATATGCAATGTTGATCAGAACTTCTAGTGAGCTAGGATTTTTAATTACTCTTTTTTGCATTTATTACTAAAATTTACTTTGTTTAATATTTATTGAAGGAGTTTGTACCAGAAAGCATGCAATCTGGTCTTTGATATCAGATTGAGATACAAATTTTACCAATATACACTGGGTCACTGAGTTCTGTGCAACTGAAAACCTCAAAGGAGTAACAGACAAGAGAATCCAGCTTGTCTGGCCTTATTAAGATGGTGGACTGGTTTAAGTACATGAATAGTACTCATTTAAACAGCCCTCTACAGGGAACTCTTACTACTTTTTTCGTTGTAATTCTGTTTACAGAATTTACTACTTTTTTCATCGTAATTCTGTTCTGAGCCTTTGATAGGCACTTCTATGGTGACATTTCTATGAAAAAGAAGGAGTTTAGAAGTATTGATTTTCTGTGTGTTAGAAATTAGGCTGCTTTTAATTCAAGTGAAAGTTTAGAGTCTCATGCAGAATCGATGTATTCTTAAGTTATTTAAATCAGGGAGGGAGTTGTGGTAGAAGAGAGACAAATTAGGATTCTGAAAGTCAAGTATCAGTGCTGATAATTAGCATAATAATCGATAATGTAGGCAAAGGTATAATACCAGCCTAATCTTGAAATTATTTTGTAGTTGCTAAATTGCAAACTGTTTTATCATAAGAATACCAAGAAGCTATCAGAAAGGCTATGTCAACAATAGGATAAAAAGCAAAAAATTAGAGTATGCTACAGCATTTCAATAATCTTAGTATAGGTGAGTCTTTTAGTCTGCTAGTAAAACTGTAGGAACAGGAGTTCCTCAAGGGTAGACAAATGCTAAATATGTCATAATTGCACTTTAAACTGAAATCTGATAATGTCATTATGTAAGTAAGTTGCATGACTTCAGTAGGAATACTATGTTTAGTTCTAATTGCACCATCTTAAAAAACCCAAACACTTAAGTACAGGGGAATTAAGGTACAATTCATTCGGCATTCAGAAGTTGTGAGGTAAGGACAATCTTTTGTTGTGCTTTTGTAGACCTACCAAATCATGATTCTGGGTCTCTAAACACTTGTGTTGTTAAAATTTTATGTAGAGAAAAGGGGTTAGGATTAATTTCTGCAGAAGTTATAAGAAAACAGTAAAGGGAGATACTGATTTTGAAAAAAATTATCAGGGAAGTGTCATATTTACCTTTTAAATATACAAATAGAAAAGTGTTGAATTAGGTGAATATCATAAATTTGGACTTGCTAAAATGAGATTTTGCTTTGTAAGGAAAGTCTTGAGGATTTAATTTTTGATGTATAAAACCATGTGTAATTATGTTTGATATCTGAAAAACTGGAAAAAATGCAAACTTCCATTCTTCAGCTCTAACCAAATGACAGTGGCAGTTTCAGAAGCATCCTGAATTGAGTTTGTCCATTTTTTCTGAAGTGCAGAGTCTGCTAAGTAAAACATTTTTCTAATTTGATAGTGGAAATTGGACTTAATGTGAAATTTTATTTTAAAATGAGGGTACTTATATGCTGTTCATGGACTGCTTTCTTGTTTGGACTGAAAAATGGTGATATTCTTTGTGGTAATTTAATATTGATTTTTGTTTGCAATAATGACCTCGGTGAAGCCATAGAAATCGTTCTTCTTCACCACTAACCTCCTTGGTAATTTCAGTTATAATAGTTGCTAGCACATGCTGCTGAGAAAAACCTTAAAGGCAAGCTTTACTGTATGTTAAATACTAACACATTTTAGAAGTACAGCTTATTTAACTTTATATTAAGACTTTCAAGTATAACCTTTTCTTAGTTGTAACCTCTCTTTTGTTATCTTGAAGACATAAAAGGAATTCCTCCTCCAGAACTTGAAAGTAATGGAGACTATAATGAAAGAGCTGAACTACAAGATCTTTTAATATGAATAAACTTACACTGTTTTCCCTCATTTTTTGTAGGTAGTTGGACTGGTTGTATCTGATACTTTTCACAACATCAACTTGAGACAACAAATGACATGACAGATTTTTGTTTGGCAAGTTAAAAGAAAACTAGAATAGGGTTATGTAATGGAAAGTAATGGATAATTTTAAATTTTGGCATTTCTACAAGTTTCTTTTACTACAATGAAATAATAAACCTGTTGGAAAATATTTTCACTGTTTGGTCAATTTAAAAAGTTTGGTTCTCTAACCCTGTGCACCTGTATTGCCTTTTGAATTAGGTATGAGTAGTATTTTTCCTTTTAAAAAGCCTTGCGCTTTTTCTTGTTTACTCTCAAGAACCCATGATGAGATTTGCTTTGTGTTAGTTTGCTGTGCCTGTTTAGAGGGGAAAATTCAATTTGATCTCAGTTCTTTAATTTTGAAGAGTTCAGCTCTGCACTTGAACTCTAGACACAGTTCTGAAGCAACGCTGCAGTTTCACATATGCTTTCAACTGACATAAGCCAAAACTGCTGCCAAATAAATAGTTCTTACACCCTGTGTTTCTGGAAGCTTCTGTTTCTGTGCCATCCATGCAAGAGGCTAGCAAAATTCTTTATTCAGTTGCATGGTGAGACTTAGACTGTGATAAACCTAATTAATTATTTCTGCTGGTGAATTGTTTGTAAGCCAGACCAGTTTTCTAATGCAATTTATCATGGAGTAGCACAAATACTTGTGCTGGTATTCTGCTGGAAATTGAGTGGTCATTGTGAGAACAGAAATGGCCAGCTATGGGCAAAAGAAAGTGGCCCTGATTTTGACAGGAATAAGCATCTTTATGTGGTGAAATTACATGTGATATTACTATGTGGGTGCTCTAAAAAGTCAATTCCTTCAGCTACTGAACAATTCCTCTCCTTACCACTTATTAGATATTCAGAGGGAGAGGAGAAATCAGCCAGATTTGATACTGTTTAAGTATCTGACTGGAAATAAGAATGTGAAAGGTGCAGAAAGGGGACTTAAAGGACTTAAAGTTTAATGTTTTGTGCACTGCCTGGTTGAAAGGCTGATACCCTAGGGAATGTTTAAGCTAGAATGTCTTCTAGCTCTTGTACGTTGCTTAGGACATTAGAAGCTGTAACCTGTAATTTTAAAAACTGGAGTAAAGGTTGAATCAATAGAAAAAAACCCAGAATTTACAACAAGAAAAATTAAATACTAATAGAAATAAGGTCTCTTTTGTTGCTAATTCTTACATAGATAAGATGTGGGGGAAATTACAAGCAGTCAGTAGACAATTATAAACTTGAAGCAAAAGAACATACTGGCTAAAAATTCTATTGATATTCTATTGCATTTTTACCTCTTGTCAATTATTTGAAAATTTAGACTGTATATATAATTTGCATGGCCGTTCCATTGAATGTGAGCTCCTAGAAATTTGCTATAACTAGCAAATTGACCAAGATACGCAAAATAGCTTAGTTCCACACTTGCAGTGGTATTGCAGAAAAAAAAAAAAAAGGCAAACATTTTGCTAGTATATTTAGGACCGCATAAAGACTTCTATCTAATATATGAAATTTCTTTTATGAGAAGAGGTAGTAAAATAATGCATACTGTCAGACCAGTACACAGGATGACAAATATCAGTCTCTGACATTTTGGATCCCACTTTTCCTTAGGTCTTCTCTGTCTGGTCAAGTCAGTGGGACTTGCAGTGTCAATGGAAATCTTATTGCCTTTCAGATAATCTCCTTCTCGTGTGATCTGAAGTAATTTTGTGTGTGTATGTGAAACTGTTAATTAATTTACTTAGTTGATCAGTTGTATGTACCTAACTGTTGCATATAATAGCCAAAATTTATTTTTAGGTTTTTTTATTTTTTTCAAACCCTTCTTGACATTGTGTAGAAGGAAAGTGACAGGACTGCAGGTACTTGTATAAAATAATGAATTTAGGAGGTGCTAGCTGAATTTGCAGTAAATTGAATGGGGTTTTTAACATGACTGTGAAAAGTTTTCTTGTTTACTGAAGTGCAAGACTTTATTTTGGTAACACTATTGGATTTGAATCATGCCCTCTAAGTCTGATAAATAAATGCATAGCTGTCTTAAGGGGTGAGAAGGGAGGCTGGAGCTCAGGATTCCCTCAGTTAAGCTGAGAAGGTAAAAATGAATAAAGGGCAGTACCTTCCTGAGAAGGAGACTACATTGTCCCTAGAGAGAAAGTCAGACCAAGGTTAAGGGAAGGAGAACTACTTAGTCAAAGGACACCTTTGACTAAGGTGCTGAGGTAACAACTAATTATGGTTTGGAGAAAATACTTCGGCGATTTTATTGTTTGCAGAGGTCTGTAACAGCTGATGTTCTTGATTTAGTAGCCAAAAAAGTAAAGTTCTCCCTTTTAAAGATTTTGTGTTCTGCTGTTGTTCCTGGAGCTTAAAATGAGATGGTCCTAGGGGGTTGAATGCCTTTGTCTATCTTTGGAAATGGATATTTGTTTTAGGCAGATGAGTCAAAAGGCCTGAAAGCAAATTGAGTGTTTCTGCAGCTTGAAGTCACCTGTAATAGTATGTATTTCAGAGTACACCTGAATATTTAAAGGGAAAACCCCATTGGTTTAGGTCAGAAATATTTAGAACTTAAGACAGAAATTCATTTTTGGGGCTATTCAAAGGTATATATTGATCCAGGGTGGAACATATTTCCCTTGTCTGTTTTTTTATGAGATTCCAAATAAGCTGTTGTTAAATTTGTTCATGGGAGGTGTAAGTATTGCAACTAGGTGACTTGTTTTCTGAGAGTTTTCATTGATTTGCTACCTTTTGTTCTTAAAATACATTAACACATGGGAAAAATAATGCGAAATAGTTAATTTTAAAAGTTTATAAAATATTCCCTCTCTGTTCAGTGAAACAATAGGAGATATTTTTACATGTTTGAAAATGTTTTACTGGGAAACTGTGTTTAGACAAGACCGTACAGGGACTTCAGAAGAACTTCCTTCAGCAGAAACTCATTAGAAATAGTTTAAGGCTCTTACTAATATTTTAGTCATTCAGACCTCAGCTTTGCAAATAAAGAAGAGGAAAAACCTACTATATCTTCTCATTTGCAGCCTAGGGAAACATTTTTATTATTGGGTTAAATCTTACTCAGTTTTTGTTCAGAGGTTGACTTCCTCTCCCCATTCTTGCCTCCTCTTGTCCTGGCCCCTTCCTCCCTCTCCAATGAAGTATGTGCCATGCTTTAGACTTTTGCATGTAAAGGGTTTTCAGTTATATTTGTTTTCATCAGCATTACTGTATTTACATAAATGTACGCACAAACAGAATATACTGTAATCTAGGAAATCTGTGTATGCACACCCATTTGCAGGTTTAAACTGCAGGTGAGCTACAGTAAAAGAGATGCAAAGAAATACAAGGGTTCTGGGGTATTAAAACACATGCCTCAAGTCTTGCAGCTAAAACATTTTCTTTTCATGTAAGCCTAGTTTCTTAGTTACTATGTACCTTAATCTATAATATGTCTAACATACTCTCTTTATACATCCTTATCCTGGACACTTGATTTGTATTTGGGTCACTTCCAAATACTGTTGCTCCTCTGTGTCTTGCATGCATTTCTTGAAAACACTTAAATGAGCTCAAAATACTGAATTTTGAGATAGAAATTTACACATTTCCATCCGTGCAGCTCCTTGTACTTCTGAAGACAGACTGAAGATGCGGAGCATTTGTTTAGTTGTATAATATGAATAAATAAAGCCAATTTTAGGCTTCAATTTTTGAAATCTTCTCTACAATATTTGTCTTCTCCGATATTTTTACCTTTGGCTTATCTCACTAGTATTCAATATTTTTGTCACAGTCTTCAGTTTTTCTCATCTTCTCCAGTTTTCTATCTTTATTATCTACATTTTTCACAGCTGTTTTCTCTTGATCTTTCATGACTTCCCATGTATGACTGACTAAACTTGCAATGTATGCTAACAAGCTTTCTTTACACCACTTTTACCGCATACCTTTCTACAGTTCCAAATGTGAAAGTCTTGGTTCTACACCAGAGGTGAATGTGTACTCATACACTTTTGTCACAGAAATACTGTCATGTATTCAGAACATTTCACAATGCTTTGGATTTTGGTCAGTTTAGTATGTTGTTTTGAAAAAGTAATTCAAGGCATTCCTGTCACACATAGTACTAGCAAAACAACTGCTTTTAAGATGCTCAGCTGAAGAATAGAGAAACACTTGTATATCCAGAGTTAAGAAGATAAAATACTCAGATGTATGAGAGGTAGTTAAGTAAAATCATACCAACTTAAAAGACATAGCTTTTTTATAAATAGTTTAGGATACTACATACATCCAATTTCTTTGTAAGTTGCAGAAGTGTAAGTTAGTTAATAACTTCTAAGTTCTTCTAATGGAGAAGTAAAATGAGACAGTTCAGTGCTGGATAATTTCACTTTTCTGAGTTCAACAGTAAGTTCATGCTGATAATAAAATTTCTCTTGTGTTTTTGTGGTTTATATATTCTTTTTAAAATGTGGTATGTAGCTCAACCTAATGACGATCGTGTAGTAATTTTGCCGAAAGAAAATTAGAACATGTGAATGAAAACCATTTCATAGTAATGAACTAAATCAGGAGACAAAGACAGTCTTGGTAGCAAGAAATTTATTCCACTTTCATTTGGTGATGGTGTTTTTTGTTTGTTTTACTTTATTTGCTTGTAGTGTATAAGAAGAGAGTATGAGATATCATTTTAGGATATGACTTGGTGTGATCAGATATCTAAGTCATGGAACTGCAAATTGTATTCAAGACTTGTCAGTAGTTGCTGGTGAATGCTCAAAGATAAAATTGATTAAGAGATGTCATAAGTGAATTTGTTTTATAAATTACTACAAGTCATTCTTCCTGACTCTGCTTTATCCCAGTCTTCAAACAGTATCAGAGGTTAGCTGTTGTTAAATGTTTATAATGTTCAGAATCATGTTGCTGAAAGTAAAATATAAGATACTAACTTTCGGGAACTTTTACTGTAGAAGATAACTCTAAGCATTTTCAAAATTAAAACACTTTCAATAATAGATAAGTTTGCATAGTACGAATGCATGATCTTGTAATGCATTCTTATTCAGTCAAAATTTGAAGTTTCTGAAATTGTAACATTTGGCCCATAAATTACTTATTAAGAACATCCAACATTAATCCATATATGATTTGGAAAAGTCACTGATCTCTTTTCTTTAGGTATCTGTTGTCCAAAGCAGCTGGAGATCAGCAACTCCCTCTCTGTGTGACATCACTAGAAAACGCTAGACTGGTGGTGTCACACATACCACAGAACCCCGCAGCAGAATGGAGCAGGCCTATTAAGGGTAAGTTTTCTCCCTTCACCACCACCCCTTTTCCACAATATTGCATGGTTTTATAAGATTACTAATTTTCTTTTGCTTTATGTCCCTGGGACATAAAAGTAAAGATTACAGACAATCTTATAAAACTGCATAATATTGTGGTGTTGTGTGTGTGTATTTATTTAAAAGCAAAACAAAAACTCTTATAAAAAATTCAGTCCTTACCCCATGTATCAATATCCTGGCTCCAGTCTGCTTTGGGGTTCCATGATAAGTATGCCAGAACTGTGTGTTGTGGCATCGATCACAGAGAGTGGAGTCAGCATTTCCTGGCTGCTCTGGATGTCAGAAACCTTGTTTTAAAAGGTAAGTTTTTAGTTGAATATGTTGAATGTCTCTGCATTTATATGGAAACATTCAGTCCATTTCTGTTTTTATTGTTTTTGCATTTTTGAAATTTAATTGTAATTGGCACATCTCGAAGTCACATTTTATACATCTCTTTCTAGTCCTTTTTTTCCTGTTATTTTCCTGTGTTAATACCTTATACTGTGTTTTCAGAAAAAAATAGTGTCTTATTTGTCCCTACTTGGAACAAGATGATAACTAAATTCTCTTTAATATCCTTCTCAGTGATCTGGACAAGGGGAGCAAGGGCACCCTCAGTCAATTCACAGTCAGCATCAAGCTGGGTGGGAGTGTTGATCTGTTGGAGGGCAGGAAGGCTCTGCAGAGGGATCTGCACAGGCTGGATCCATGGGCCAAGGCCAGTGGTGTGAGGTTCAAGTCCTGCCCTTGGGTCACAACAACTCCAGGCAGTGCCACAGGCTGGGGCAGAGGGGCTGCAAAGCTGCCCACAGGAAAAGGAGCTGGAGAGGCTCATGTCTGCAGCTAAACATGAGTCCCAGGGTGTGCCCAGGTGGCCAAGAAGGCCAACAGCACCCTAGCCTGCACCAGCAACAGTGCGGCCAGCAGGAGCAGGACAGGGATTGTCCCCCTGTACTCAGCACTGGTGAACCACACTTAGAATTCTTTGCTCAGTTTTGGGCCCCTCACTCTAAGAAGGTTCTTTTGGTGCTGAAGTGAGACCAGAGAAAATAAATGGAGATGAGGAAGTGTCTGTAACATAAATCCTGTAAGAAGCAGCTGATGGAGCTGGGGGTGTTGAGCCTGGAGAAAAGAAGGTACAGGGGAGACCACAACTGCCTGAAAGGAGGGTATAGCCAGGCCTCTTCTCCCAGGGAACAAGTACTGTTTGTTTCTGATTAATATATATCTTTGTAGGTCCAGCCAGAACCTTCTAAGCTTCAGTTTGTAGCTGATCTCTTATATTACATCATTTGATATTTCAGAATTTACAACACAGACATTTGTTAAAAGAAGTTCATTATCTATAGAAATTAGTAGGCAGCTATGTAACAGAGTTAAGTCATAGCTTTATCAATTATCGATTTGCCTTTTTCCCCCCTGAATAAAAGACAAGCACAAGACTGTGTAGAGGGATTTCTGTTAGAGAATGGGCCTATTTGACAAGACTGGACAATGACGATCCAAGCTTATATGTCCCACACATAGCTCAAGGAGTAGGAGAAGCAGATGGGCATCAGTGTCCTTGAACAGGGAAAGAGTTATGAGAAGAATGCACAGCACAGGTTACAGAGCCAGGTAACAGAATCACAGATGTTCGCACACCCCACCACGAGCACTGAGTGTGATGACCAACGAGGCTTAGCTGTAGGTGCGTACATTTGAGCTATGAACCAATTGTGGAGATGCCCTTGCCTCGTGATAGTCTAGTAAACATATAAAAGTGTGTTATTTTTAGCAATAAACGGAGAGTGATCCATAACCACATTGGTGTGTGTCGTTGCTCTGGCCCCTCTCCCTCAGGGCCCTCTTCAAGACTGTGTTAGAGAATCAAATTGCATATAAAAGAAATGCTCAATTTTCTAGTGATGTCTTAAGATTATATAAATTTTTAAATGTCTCTTTTTACTATTTAATATTTAAGGAATAATAACATCTAGCCTTTATGTGTTTGCACAGAAAAACAACTGGTTCACAATAATTTAACAGATGAGGACTTTTTTTATTCCAGTCTTTTTTTGGCCTATTCTTGTTCTATACTTTTTTTGGCCTATAGTATGTTTTGGCCTATACTGATTACTGCTGAGGAAAAAAGATTGTTCTCATGGCTAAACTTTGTTCAAGCTTTCATTAACAGGCTTATTGGCAATTCCAAAACCCCACTAAGAAATACAAGTAATTGGGATAAAGGGAAATAATTAATTTACATTTTTAAAAGTTATGCTGCTATAAAATTTTCATTTAAATTACTTGGAAATATTCCTCTTTGCCTGTTTCTCCACCTTGTTGAAGTCCTTCTGAAGAGTTGCACAGTTCTGTGGGGAATCGGCCACTCATCCCAGCTTTGTATCATTGGTGAACTCACTGAGGACGCATCTGCCACTTCATCTAAGTCACAGATGAACAAGTTAAACAATACTGGACCAGTATTGACCTCTTGGGGACACCACTAGACACAGGCCTCCAACTAGAGCTAGCTGTAGAATTAAGAGGCAGGAATTGGTTAGCTTTTTATGTTTGTTTTTGTAAGCAGAGACAAAAGTAACATATTTGCTTTTCTATGAAGTGTTAATGAAGTCAGTAAAGTCTTGAAGTCTGTTCTTGACTAAACACTGTACATGTGCTGGCTGCCTAACAGTTGCTGCTTCAAATTTTTTCAGTGGTCAGCTGATACTTATCTTTTTCATAAATACCCTTTGTTTTTCTACTTAAGCCAAGATTTTAGCCTTAGTTAAAGACGAATTAGGCTCAGAAATTAATAATTCCTTGGGCTTTTTACTTTGTAGTGATTTTTTGTATCTTTTTAATATTACGTCTTCACACATTTTCTTTGTTATATCAACTGCATGTACAGCATTTCTATTTCAACATAATAGTAGCATTGTTTATTTTTGCTATTTGTCTTTTAAGACAATACACTAATGCTCTGTAGTATATAAATACATTATTTTAAAACACTGCAAAATGTTTTTTTTTTTATTTTACAAGAAAAAGAAATCTGTGCACATAGTAGTCTTTCATATGTTAGCAATTAATTCTGTTGATCGCTGACATTAAGAGATGGTACCAAATACACTGGTAGGCTGCAGTATGCATAGGTCTGGTTTTTGTTGTAGTGATTAGTAATAGGTTTTATGCATGTGACTGGCCACAAGTGAAGGAAATTATAATACAGTTTACTGGCTTGTCTATGTGTTCAACACTGATCATTATGTGGTGGCGTGGCATAATGATCCTACTTAAAATCTTTGCTTTTGTAGTTTTAATTGAAGAATGAAGGTAACTATTTGTTTTGTTATGTAACATATAAATGATTATCCATAAAAAAATAGATACCTGGTCTTCAAACAAGCATTCAGCCTGGGTGATCTTGCTGTACGTTGGAGACATCTGATGAAATGTGTAGAGACAAATTGTCCAAAGTCTTTAGGAAGATTATTCTTTTGGACTGCTGAAAGGCAGCTGTGACAAGCTTGATCCAGATTTTCCTGCCTTACCTTTCTTGGTGTGCTAGACCACAGAAGGCTGTGAAGGATGTGTGCGCTATCAAAAGCATAAATATGTATATGAAATAAGTAAGTTCCCGAGTCTTGCTTCTTTCTCTTGCAGAACCATAATCTATTTACTGCTTTACATCTTCACTGACCAGTCAAGAGCTAAAATCCTCATTTACGTTTAATGCACAGTTAGTAGAGTGGCAGAAGTACTATACCACATCTCTTTTGTAACAGTTACATAGATATGCATTGTTCAGTCTTTTATGCAATGAACTACTGAATAAAGTTTTGGGAAGAAATACGTACAAGAGAGTGTTAAGAGTTGTGTTCTAGAGCACCATGGCCAGCATGGTTGTCATTTCCCAGTGTCTTCTCTCCTTATTCAGACTTCATAAATTTTTGAGATCAGGAATATAAGATTACACATATCAATTTGGAAAATAAAACTTTTAAATTTTGTGTTTGAATTAAAAGCTCAGAGGATTTTTTGTTGGAAAACTGGTCTTTGCTGCATAGCCTGTTGCCTCATAAAAGTTGTATTTGCTAGGCTTCTATTTTACAAAAACCTTGTAATGGAAAAACTATGGGATTGTTATCCTTGAAATTGTAGTAAGGTTTCTTTTGTAAATAATAATGTTATAGTTTATACCACTTCTTTTAAATGAGATAATGGTGAGAGTTTCTGTAAAAGTTTTAACTCAGGAAAATGTACATACATGATTGATTTCCGTGATCTGAGTGGACTACTGCCTATGTTAGTTACTCATTTAAGTAATTTTAAACACATGGTTTATTTGTAAAATTCTGTTTCTGTTTTAATTTTGACCTGTAAAAAGTGAGTGTCCTTGCAGTATTACTTCTCCAACTAGTACATTATCCCTCTGAGTATTAAAATAGTAGTAATAATGTCCTACATAGGTTAATAATAGATGTAACTCCGAAAGTTTTTAGTATTTTCTTCCAGTTATTTTCCTCATATGCTGTATTCGTTTACTGGGATTATTGTACTGCTAATACAATCTAGCAAGATTTAGGTCTTTTGCAATGATAAATAAATGGAATTTATGTTTTCAGGGAAGATGGTACCACCGGAAGCAAGCAGTAAAGGAATTGCATGGTACGTTGTTACGACTGCTTAATGAACTGTTACCATGGGAACCAAAGCTAATTAAAGCATTTCAAAGAAACAGGTAATTATGTGCTCTTTTTTTTTTTCTAACAGTGGTGCATGGGATGAAAAACAGAACAAAATTCACCTTTTAAAAGCTGATCAATAAATTGGCTTCTTAAATAAATAAAATTAAAGTAATTTGAGGAGAGGAGTGAGGCACTGGAAGTACTCTAGTTGGAAGAAGTATCTTGTATTCTAGAGTTACTATTTTCAAAAAAAATTGAGCTTAGCCCGTTAGGGGTTTTTTCCTCTAAAACACTCTAGAATCCTTAAGCATGCTGATCAGAAGTCTATCTATACAACTAGGATTTGTATTGCTGTTTATTTGGTTAAGAGATGCTGAAAACCTTTCTCTAGAAAACTATACCAGGGTTTCTTGAAATACTCTTGACTGCTTACTATATAAAGCTACCTAAATTAACTATTAATGAATTCCCCACAGAGGAATTCTTGAAGCATTGTTTTGAGGTCTTTGTAACCCAGTAAATTAGAAATGGATCTGGAAAGAAGTATGCCAGAGGAGTACAAGTGAAGCAGTGATGGATTTAAACCTAGTAAAGTGCAAGTATTAGTAACACTGAAGGTGCTACCCTGATTATAAATCATGGAGAGATTAGACACTGTCTTGAAGCTCAGTGCCATTCTTGCCTCTTAACTGTACAGCTGTTGCTATAATCATACTTTAGTTTTGCCATGTAGATAATTAAAAAGCAAGGAATGATTAGAGGCTTGTACTCTGTGACAAAAGATGGAAAAGATGATGCTTCTTAAATATTGAATGTGAAGGAAGCACAGTTATGTGGTGCAGTGCTAACGCTGAAAAGCGTAAAAGATATTATGTTTAAAAAAGCACAATAACATAACACCAAAGACATTAAATTGGTTCCTCAGTAACTCATTTTGTGAATATCATGCATGAATTAAAATTCTTATTTAGAAATTTGGGATATTGTTGAATATTTTGCTTTAAGTAATGCTTTAAGTAAAGTACAAATTTTGTTTTCTTTTTCTATTCCTTTTTATTCTCATTCCTGTTCATTTTCCTTACTGTTAAATTCTTCCTGTCTTTTGCAATGCAGAATCCTTCTGGAAACATGTCAGATAGTATTGCTATCAGGAAGACTTTAGTTTTCCAGTATGCGAAGTTTACGATTTTATACTTTCTGTAAATTCTGTTGTGGAATGGTTTGGTGCTCAGTATTCTTGTTTGTCAAATCACAGAATCATATAGAATGGTTTGGATTAAAAGGAACCTTAAAGATCATCCAGTTCCAATCACCTTTTCATATTTCATAAACCATGTTGCTTCCACCAATTACAAAACCCCATCCAATCTGGCCTTCCAGGGATGGGGCCTCAACAACTTCTCTGGACAGCCTGTTCCAGTGCTTCACCCCCATCACACTTCAGAATTTCTTCCCAATTTCTAATCTAAATTTTCTGCCTTTCAATTTGAAGCCACTGGCCCTTGTTCACTCACTACAAGTTCTTGTACAAGTCTCTCCAGCTTTTTTGAGGGCTCCCTTTAGGTACTGGAAGGCTGAAATTGGGTCTGTGTATGTAACTGCCTCTTTTCCAGGCTGACCAATCACTCTCAGTTGTTCTGCGTGGGAGAGGTGTTCCATTGCTTTGATAATCTGGCTGACCTCCCTTGGACTCACTCCAGCAATTCCATGTCCTTCCTGTGCTGGGACCCCAGAGCTGATGCAGCTCTGCAGGTGGGGTCTCAGCAGAGCAGAGCAGAGGGGCAGAATCCCCTCCCTGGCCCTGCTGCCCACGCTGCTTTGGCTGCAGCCCAGGACACGTTTGGCTCTCTGGGCTGTGAGTGCCCATGGCTGGGTCATGTCCAGCTTCTCACCCACCAGCAGCCCCAAGCCCTTCTGGACAGAGCTGCTCTCCATGTGTTCATCCCTAGCTGGTGCTGAGTCTGAGGGTTGCCCTGATCCAGGTGCAGGACCTTGCACTTGGCCTTGTTAAACCACATGAGATTTTCCCATGGACCCACTTGTCCAACCTGTCCAGGGGCCTCTGGATGGCGTCCTGTCCTTTAGGTGTCTCAGCTGCACCACTCAGCTTGGTGTCATCTGCTAACTTGCTGAGAGTGCACTTGATCCCTCTGTCCATGTCATTAGTGATTATATTAAACAACGTGGTCCAAGTATGGACCCCTGAGAGACACCACTTGCACTGATGTCCATCAGGATTCTATGCCATTGACCACTATCCTCTGGGATGCCACCATCCAACCAATTTGTTATCCTTGTAACAGAATGCTTATCAATTCCCAGTCTCCAATTTAAGAGAGAATGAGGTTTTGGGGGACCATGACAAAGGCTATACAGAAGTCCAGATAAATGACGACTGTAGCCCTTTCCTCCTCTCTGATGTAGACAGTCCATCATAGCAAGCCTCTGAATTCATCAGGCAGGACTTACCCTTAGTATCCTTATGCTGGCTGTCCCAAATCACCTCCCTGTGCCTTAGCATAGCTTCTAGGAGAGTTTTTTCTGTGATCTTCCTCACCAGAGGTGAGACTGACAAGTCAGTTGTTCCCAGGGTCTGCCTTTCAACCTTTCTTTAGGATGGGCACAGTGTTTTGCTTTTTCTTGTCACCTGGGTCTTCACCTGACTTTTTCAAATATCATGAAGAGTAGCTTGGCAAATACATCAGCCAATTCCTACTCTTCTGTACATTCAGGTTCTTCAGATGATCATGAGCCTGATCTTTGCTTACAATGGGAGGGATTGACTGCGCCTCCAGTCCCCATCCTGCTGTTCATCCACTCAAGAGGTGTGGAAAGTGAGGTTGCCCTTGAAGACTAAGACAAAAGGTTACTGAGTACCACAGCCTTCTCCTCATCTGTTGCTTCCAGTTTTCTATCTGTGTTTATCAGAGGGTGTCATCTTCTCTGTCCTTCCTTTTGTGGTTAACATGCCTATAGAAGCCCTTCCTGTTATTTTTTTGTGTCCTTTGGCAAGTTCAATTCCAGCTTAGCCTTGGACTTCCTCACCCTGACCCTGCGCAACCAAACTTGGTCTCTATGCTCCTCCTGGGCTACCCGTCATAGCTTCAACTGCCTGTGCATTTGCTTCTTTGCCTTCAGTCTGTCCAGCCGTTCCCTACTCAGCCCTGCTGTTCCCTTGCCTTCCTTGCCTAATTTCTTGCTCCTGGGGATTGCCAGCTCATGTGCTCTGTGGAAGACTTCCTTAAAGGTCTGCCAGCTCTGTTCCAGTCCCTTGTTCCTGAGGGAAGTTTCCCAGTGGCTCCCATTGGCTGTCTTCTTGAAGCGTTGGATGTCTGCTTTCTTAAAGTTCAGGGACCTAACTTGTTCCTCGCCTGGCCCAAATCTCTCAGGACTGCAGATTCCAGCAGTGCATGATCACTGCAGCCCAGGCTCCCTCCAATCTTGATATTTGAGACCAGCTCACTTACACTGGTGCTCATTAGATGCAGAATTGTATCCTCTCTGTTAGGGCTGCTGTCTGTTCCTTGGCTCAAGAAGTTATCACTCATGCTTTCCTAGAGTCTCCTGGCTTGCCTGCAGCTTGCTATGCTGCTTTCCCAGCAGATTTTGGGATGGTTGAAGTGCCCCAGCAGAACAAGAGCCTGTGAGCAAGATGCCTTCTGTAGCTGGAGTAAGAAGGCTTTATCAACAGGCTCCCTTTGATCAGGGGTCTGTACTTAAAACCAACCACAAGGTTCCCTTTGTTGCCTCATCCCCTGATTCTTCCCCACAGGCTTTAGACCTTTAGACCTACTTATGGCTGTTCTTCAGAGACAGGTCTTCATACTCAGTCTACCTCCTGATGGAGAGGACAACACCTCTGCCTCTCTTTTTCATCACCTCTCTCTTCTGGAGAGCCTGTAGCCATTGATAGTCACATTCCAGTCATATCCCACAAAGTTTCTGTAATGGCAAGAAAATCATAACTTTCTAGCAGCAGAGAGGCTTTCAGCTTCTGTTTGTTGCCGGTGCTGGATCAATGTGGTTGTAGAACACAGAACAGTCATGCAAAGTGTGTGGAGAGCTATATGTGAGCTGTGACTGATAGGAGTAAATTTTAGTCTGGAACACGGTAGTTGAGATCTTATGTATGTGTGTGCTCGTAGCTAGAGAAGCATGACTTGGAATGCAAGACAACTTCTGAAATTAACTGAATTCAACTAATGTTTTTAGGATGTATGTTTAGGCTGTAACCCTAGTTTATTCAATAAGGAAAGCCTGACTGACAAAACTGTTTGGATATGCACAGAGCGTACCAGGGACCAGGTCCATCTGAAGAACAATGTTTATAAGTCATGGGGAGGAAAGATGCATGGGAGTTTCTAGGTCACTGTCTTGTTCTGGTTCTTTACACACCTGCCAGGCAGTTTTGTAGCACCAATGACAGCAGTGAATAAAGATGTCATGAAAAAGGAAAAGCAATTGAATACAATTTGCTAACAGTGGTGTAGACATCAATTCCCCCTTAAGTCTCACTGCAGTTGCACTGTCTATAGGGTGTCTCAGCAAGGTACTAACATCTACTAATTGAATAACAGTGTTTACCTCCTAAGCTGTGAAGGGCTGGGCAGCACTTCTTCTTCCAGATGCCACAGTATGGAGTAAGAGTCTGGAGGTTTCCTTCCTTCCTTTGTTATTATAGTAGGAACAGACTTTATGATCAAAGTCCTTTTCTCTCCCTTTTGAAAGGTCATCTGGTGTTTTGAAGAGTGTAATGTTCAATTGTCTTTGAATAGCAGCAAGGTTTAAAAGGGAAAGTTACTTCTGTCCACGAATTATGATTCACTGGTCTCGTGGCAGAAGTTCTTCAAAAGAAAAAAGGAAATTATATCCAGAAACTTTAGTAAAGGAGTAGCTCCCTGGTGTACTCCTTTAGTTCTTTCACACCTAGACTTCAGGCTCAAAATCCTGATGACAGAGTTCAAGTATTGTCCACACTGCATCCTCATACAGGCTTCAATGTCTGCTCTCAATGAGGTTGTCAAAGCCAGGAGTAAACGACTAGATCTCACCTTCCCTTAGCAGCCCCACCTGGCTGTCCATCTATGCCACCTGTCCATGGGTCCAGGATGCCCTTTTCAGGTCATTCTGCAGCCTTCAGTCTCTGCTGTAGGTGTGCCAGTTCAACTACAGTAGTTATTGTGCCTGGCCATGGGTCCTGCTGATCTGGACTGACCTTCAGACTGATCTTCTACCTGTATCATCACTGTGGAGCTGCTCAGGAATCAATCAACTGTATCCTGACCCTGACAGCCATCACTGGACCTGGTGCTGATCTCAAAATTTGAATTGACTTCCCAGTTTGATCTCAGACCTGCCTCAGCACCAGGAACTTGCTTGTTAATCTGGGCTCTTGGCTGAACCAAATTACCATCCCTAGGCCTGCCCTGCTCCGTCATTCAAGGAGAGTGGAATGAATGGCTTGCTGACTGGTAAGGCTCATGCCCTACCAGCTGTGACATCATTCTTGGCTCCTCCCTCTCCATCTCATAGAGAGCCGCTGGCCATTGCTGCATTCAATGCAAACAACTGTTATACTAATGCAAAACATCGAATGAATTTAAGATCTTACTGTCATAAGAGTTAGGTCTAGAATAGTCTAGATTCTATTCCACACAAGGTCTTAATTCCTCTAATACATTTATTCATTTGCTAAATAATCCTGGGCATTGTGTTGGTTACCACCAGCTGAATCCTGAAGTTCAATGTATTTGTACACTAAAATAGCCACTACATTGCATCTAAACAATGGTTTAGAAGAAGGGACAATGAAAACATGTAACAGGTTAGCAGTATCCAGGTAAGTGGATGAGTTTCTGAATGGTGTTCAAATGAGTGTAGTACTTATGTTTTTCTGTCATATGCACATTCTTTAGTGGAGTGGAAACCTATGGAAATGATAGCAGCGGCTGTTCTAATGGGCCAGAGATAAGAAAGTTTTCTTAAGGAGAAAGTTGCATCACAGTCTCATAGCTGAGCCAAAAGCATGATGTGTCTAAGAAAAAACAGATTTACTTAATTCTCTTCTTGGGGTTGCCTTCAAAGTAAGGAGTAGACTTTTTACAGTTAATACTCAAGTCCATGCAGGTGTATTTCTGACATGAAAGATGAAGGAGAAAATAGAAGATGGGTGCAGTGAAACTGTGATGGTCATTTGACTCAGTCTTTGTGCCTTTTGTTAGTTGACTTAATGAAATAGAATACAGTTTTGGTAACTAAGGGACATTGCTGTCCCTTCTCATTTTCGGCGTTTTAGAGACTTGCAGACAGGGCTACACTGTAATTTTTTGAAGGCCACAGGCACTTAAATATAAACCAACTTTTTCTTTGGCAGCAAATGCAAATAAAAATAATGTTTAAAACAGTGTGGTTTTTTAGTAAAGTTAGTTTTGTTATTTTTAAGGTCTAGATTGAAGAAGGACTATGATGACTTTAAAAGACATCCAGACCATGATAAATTTACCAGAGAATTGTGGAGTAATGATGAAAGTGAAGTTGATTCTGGCAAAGAATCTTTTGCAGTAGTATGCGGTAAATCATCAGAGTCTGCAGAACATATAGAAGTTCCCAAAAAAGATCACTCAGAAAATGGTAAGCATTTACTGGAATTCAGTAGCTTGAACTTGATTCAGGAGCTGAATTGAGTTGATTTGGGAACCTGATATTTCCGTGTGAGCTTGTGTCCTACTTTTTACCTGAACTCTACTACTTTGATAATATGAAAATAGTTTGTGGTGCACATCTGTCAGATTTAGACTTGAATAGGGCAGACATGACCAAGATGAAAATTCTGCTTTATTGAAGTGTTTGCCATTTTTTTATGCTTAAGTGTTTCTGTGATAACATAGTAGATCTGTGTGGAATTTACTTTTATGGTGGGTTGACCTTGAATGGCTACCAGATGCCAACCCAACCACTGTCACACCCCCCTCCCTGCCCCTCCCCTCCTCCTTAGGAGGCTAGGAAGAGAAAATAATATGGAAAAGCTTAATGGTCAAGATACAGACAAGGGAGATCACTCACTGATTTCTGTCACAGTCAAAACAGACTCACTTAAAGAGAACTAATTTAATTTGTTGTCAATTAAAATAGAGTAGAATGGTGCGAAACAAATAAAAACCCTAAACTCCTCCCTTTGCAATATCCACCTTCTTCCAAAGCTCATCTTCATTCCCAATTCTTCTGCCTCCTCATTTGTCAAGTGGGACAGGAGGAACTGAGTCTGGGGATTGAGGTGAGTTAGTAACATTTAGTCTCTTCTGCTCCTTCTTCATCCCTGCTCCAGTGTGGGGTCCTCCTACAGAATACGTCCTTCACAAACTGCTCCAGTGTGGGTCTCCCATGTGCCACAGTTCCTGTCAGGGACCTGCTCCAGGGTAGGCTCTTCATGGGCTGCAACTTCCTTCAAGGCATACTCACCTGCTGTAGAATGGGATTCTCTATATCAACAATGTACATGCCTTTCCATAGGAGCGGGTCAGCCTGCTTGATCAGTGGTCTTGCTGGGTTGTAGGGGAATCCATTCCAGTGCCAGGAGCACTTCTTACCCCTCTTTTGCTGACCTTGGTGTTTACATGATTGTGTCTACGTTTTTTCCTCAGTCCACTCTGTCACACGCTTCTGCAAAGCTCTATCCATGAGACATCACCAGTTTGGCTGACAGGCTCAGCCATGTCCTGCAGTGGGTTTGTTTGGAAGCCAGCTATGTCTGGCACAAGGCAGTTCCTAGCCTCTCTCCTCAGAGAGGACCCCCTGCAACCCATGCAACCAAAACCTCCATGCATAAATAGCCCTTCTGTCCACCTGGCCCTCCTGCATACATCCTCAGCCTTCTTACCACTTCATGCATGCCCTGCTCACTGGCTAGTCCAGCTTGATGCTCAGTATGAAAAACTGCATTCACGTCTTTGTTGTGCAGGCACTCACAAGTCCACCTGTTAGGCCAGCACAGACCCCCAGGCCCTTCTGCTCACCAGTAGTTTATCAGTTTATCAGTGAATACACATACACTGGATTTGGGGAGGATGCAGGCACTCACCCCCCAGCAGCTGGCACTAGGCCCACAGGCTGTAACCTCTTGCAGCTGTCCTTGCAGCTCCCCTTACTCCTGTGCATTGTTTCATGGGTTTGTATAGCTGTACCAATTCCCTCAGCCCTCCTGGCCCCCATCTCCAGGATCTCCCCTGGGTTATAATCATATTAGGTTCATAAAGTTGATCTTCTGCAAGAGGCTACTGCAGTTTCCTGTTAGTCCATCAACTGGTGTAATTGGTCAAATTGTTTCTTGACGTCTTCTCTAGTTTTGTTTGGTAGATCTGCGTCTCTATATTTTTTCCTGGCTTTTCCCTTGCCCCCCTCAAGATAAACTTGTTGGAATATGCATTTTCATGCTCTCACATATGGTTATCAATTAATTCCTCACTGTCTCCATTGCTGGTCGGGTTTCAGTACATATGTTCTTGTTTATTACTTCCTCCTTTCCTTATTACCCCCTTTTTATATTGCAAAGGTCCTTGACCAGATGCCCTTAAAAAATTAGACATTTTCTTTCACATACCTTTACTCTTGGAAACTAGTGTATTGCCTTTAGCAAGACACTGTAAAACTGTTTTATAGGGGTATCAGTTGCAAACATGTAAAACACAGTTTCTTTTTAATATCCTTGCAGATGAAATGAAACTATTAGAGATGAATTTACCTGCAGGAAAAAACAGAATTGTGAAAAAAGAATCAGCTTCTAAAGAAATACAGAAGACACTGCCCAAAAGCATTAAAAGACAGTTCAAGCAAAATAGTTGTCTGGATCAAAGCACTGAGCTTTCACCAAGGAAGAAAGCTAAACTGAGCACTAATGAGGCTGTGGACCAGAGCTCTGAAAGAAGCCTGCAGTCGGATAGTTGCTTGACTGAGCTGAAGCAATTTGAAGGGTCAACTCTGGAGTTGCTTTCATTGACAGATCCTGCAACATCAGTATCAAATTTTCTGAAAGGGACCAAACCCATCCAGGCCTTGCTTGCCAAGAATACTGGGAACAAAGTGACCTTAACAAATCAACTGTTGCCTCCTGCAGGCATAAACGTATCTACTTCTGAAAAGTCAGTTTTACCAGCTTTGCAATCATCACTGATCAAACCAGCACTGCCCTGCCAGGCCAGTTCAAAGACTCCTTTACAAATGGTATACAAAATGCCAAATGGCCACTGTGTACCAATAGAGGTTCCCAACAGCTCAGTGAAAATTCAAATGCAAGCTATGATTGACCCTAAAAATGGAGAAAAAGTCATGCAACAAGTTCTTATTTTACCTAAGAATTTTCTTCTTCAGCAGAAGGAAGAAAAAATTGTGTCCAAGGACATTCAGTCACTACAACAAAAATCATTTGAGATGCAATGTACATCTTTGCCAAAAACATCAAACGCTGGTGTTTCTTTCACACCTGTTCTGGTAACAGGCCCTGCAAATGCCACTCAGTCACCCACTACAATTTTTAACAAGAATATTGCCCCCTCATCAGAAGTGACTGGTCCCTTGAACACTACACAATCATTGCCTGGTTTAACTTCAGCAGATAATTTATCATCAACAATTAAGGTAAGCCAAAGTGAAAGTGACAAAATCAAGACTACAGTTTCAACTGCTACATTGCCTGTGTCCTTGGCTTCACCTACTGTTTCCACAGCTAGCCAATCCTTGACACCAGCAACAGGGTTAAGTGCATCTACAAATGCTGATTCTGCTTCTCATAGTCTTGCATCACAGCAGCAAACTGAGTCCCCTGAAACTAAGCAAGAGCTGAAGACAGTGTGTGTAAGAGAATCACAATCTATTTTAGTCACAACACGAGGTGGAAACACTGGAATTGTTAAAGTGCAAACCAACCCAGACCAGATTTTACCTAGTAATTTATGTCCTAGTTCAGTTTTCACTTGCACGTCTCAACTTCAGACCTTTCTTGTGCCAAAAACCACAGCAGTATCATGCTCTAGTCTTCCATCTGTAGCAACAGCCACATCTGGTCTCCCACATATTGAACAATCATCTCCTTCTGGATTTGCCCCCTCAACAGCTTCTTCGGTTAACATTCCAGCTTTCCCTGGTGATTTTACCCAGGCAATGGAGAAAAATATCAAATTCACACTCCAGCAGCCAGCTGTTCAGGACTCTTCCTGTCAAGTAAGAGAGAACTCCTGCCGTGTGTCTTCTTTATCCTCCATTCCACTAGCTACCAATTTGGTGTCTGCAACTCCAAACAGTCCTGTAAGTGTGACTACCATTGGACAAAGTAATATTGTCAAAACTTCAAATTCTTCTGTGCAGCATCAAGTGGATACTAAAGCCAAAACAAAATCTATTACACAATCTGAGTCTAATTCCTCAACAAATGGAGACTTAATCAGTGGTACTCCTGTCCAGAAATTTACATTAATCACAAATCCACCAATTTTATCTCCCTCTGGGGCATCAGGGGTCAATATTATACCTTGTCCAGCATCCACTGCTGTTAATGCTCAGAAGCTGGTTTTCATTAACACACAAATTGCCAATGGCCCGTCAGCCACCAATCTAGTTGCAGAGTCATTGAAACAGAGCCTTCCTTCTTCCCTAACCAAAACCTTTGTTAATGCCACAGAGCAACCACAGTTGGTTTTGATCCCTTCTACAGTAGGAGCACCAATAAGAATAAATTCATCACCAACTATTGCTCAAGTAAAAGATGTAAAAATTGGACTAAATATAGGTCAGACCATTGTAAATACTAAAGGCAGTGCACAGGAGACCCTACCAGTTAATATATTGCACTCTGGCATTTCTAAAGGAGAAGACAAAAAGAGGACAGCCTTGCCCCCATCCTTTACAAGTAGTACTGTGGTTCCTGTTCCAAGTTCTGCCATGTCAGTTAATGAATCTGTATGTGTTGCAACAAAAGCTGAAAATGCCTTTACAATAACAACAACAAATGCACGAGTAGCATCTGTTTCAGTAACATCAAGTGGGACTTCCTCTGGGGCACAGCCTACTGTCTTGGTTGGCGGCGATGATCCCTCAAGAATAAGGCCACTTCTGGGTAATCGACTTTGTACATCAAATGTTGGAAATACTGTAGGTATATCAACTGTGAAAACAGGACATCTTGCTTCATCTGTGCTGATTTCAACACAGCCAACTGTATCTCCACAAAACTTATCATCTGCTCTGCAATTTCCAGTCATTAGCTTGCCTGGATCTGCAGCCAACACCCACAAGGTATTACATACAGTTCCTCAGTTGGCAGCTGTTCCAGCTCCTCTTCCACTACCAAAAAGACAGTTGCCCACACTGGTTCAGTTTCAGTCATCAGGAATTTCAGCTGCTGTGTCAAGTCATGCAGGTATTCACAAACCTCAGACTGTGTTGCCCCCTCCATCACCAAATACAGGTGAAGTAATTAGTTTTCCCAGTTTTTCTGCCCTACAATGCCAGCAGATTCCTCCCAGTAAAGACAAACAAAGTCACAATTACTCTTGTGCTTCTACTGTTCAGATGTCTGAAGCTTTGCCCTATGTAACAAGCAAAACTGGAGGAGTTCAGTTGAATGAACCTTCCATTCAACAGAAAATAGTCATTAACACATGTATGCCTTTGGCACCTGGAACTCAGATAATGATTAATGGTACTCGTTTTGTTGTTCCACTACAAGGCCTTGGAGCTGGCAGCCATGTTCTTCTTCTCTCCTGTAACACAAAACAGACTCCTTTAACAATTAACCATGGTCAAGAGCCTCAAGGTGTACCAACTGTTAATCCAATAACCTCGAAATTTGTCCTAGCACCAAGTCATTCATTAAGTTGGCAAATACCAAAACATCCTTTGAAAAGCTCTACAAAAATTGTGAACTCTTTTGGAGCTGCAGATGCTTTACCCATCGTACATGCAACACCCCAGATATTTAGTACTCCAGCTAGCTCATGTACTCCACTGTCTGCGGTAACTCTGTCTGTATCATCAGTGACAACATCTCCCATTAATGTAGCTACATCTTCTGTTTCTGCTGTTCATCCTCCGAATTCTCATTTACCAAGCAACACGTCAGTGTTTCACTTAGACACTTCCATCAAAAAACTGTTGGTCAGTCCAGAAGGAGCCATACTGAATGCTCTAAATACTCCAGCACCAAAAGTTCCTTCCTTGTCTTCATCACTGCTTCCTGTTGTTGTTTCCACAAGCAGAAATCCTACCGCTGTCTTCCCCACATCTCAGTCATCTTGCCTTGATAAACCTGACAAAGCTGCATCCTGAATTTACTGCAAATGAGCCACTTTGAAATTCTGGGGCATTCTTCAAACTTTGGAAGTTGTAACTATTGAATAATTTCTTACAATGTTTTAAACAATTGATTTACTCAATATTAAGGTTACAGTCCTTACCTGTTTACCTGTGGGGATTTGGAGAAAGAAAAATTTTAGTTTGTCATTTTTCAGAGAGTTCTCTAGTAAAAGGCTCAGAAATGACCAATGAATTAATTGAACAGTTTAGAGAAATCTCGCCTTTTGCACATCTTGCATTATGGACTGTTTGCCAGTGTGTTTATGACAGTATATCTCCTTTTTATTTGTCAAATTTATTTTTGATTTGTTTCTTTAAAAAAAATTGTGAATTGCAAAAATGCAATCTCAGTACAGAATTATACATATTCCTGAACTCCTAAAAACCTGTACTAAACAATATGTACAAAGAACTATGCTGTCTTATTTATGTTTTGTTTACATAATGTATAGTTTTTTAAGTATTTTAGTAACTTTGGACCAGTGTACTGTTTAGCAACAATGCAGAAGAATCTGCATATAATAAATCGAGTTGCTGTACTGCTTTGTGTTGGCAGTAGTTAAAAATATGTATATCTGTTACACCGTGGGAGAATACATACATATATACATATATACATATATATTACACTTTCTTTTGTTGTATGGTAGAATGAAATTATTTTATCTCTGATTTTACATTTCTCGTGATTTGACAGGATTTGGAAGGAAGGCCTCCTTATTGTTTCTCATGATGTAGGGCATGATAACCCATACTTCATCCATTCTTAATGGTCTGGTTATGTTGCCTAAATAATTCCAGTGAAATGGTAAGGCTACAAATGGCTTCCAGTCTAAGTCACGCTGATTGCTATTAAGGACTGCCATGCTTTGTCTTAAAGCTCTAAGGTCTGTTGAACAATTCATTGTTCTCTGTTTTATAGCCTTGTATGTATTTCCACATATCTGGTAACTGTAACAAGGTCATTCACTAATCTTCCATCTAGCCATAACAACTACCCATTTTTTTCACTGGTCATGCTTTCTAGATCTGTATTTTTTCTTTAGCTTACAAGTGGTCTATCTGGAAGGAGAGTGCTAAAACATCACACAAGATTAGAAGAAGCTTTATTAGTACTTTGAATGGGGATAATTCACATATTGCATAAACCTTCCCTTTTTATACAGTGTATTGAGTATTTATTGGCTTAGTTTCAGCATTTGATCTGACTAAACCTTTGGGTTATTTCCTGCAGATCTGCTGAGTTCACAGCTGCCTGCTGCAGCTGTTCATGGAGATAAGCATTTTGATATCTTTTGTGATTTTGCATATAGAGAAAGTGCCCATCTTTTCTAATAGAAGATGATGATTTTAGAATTGTTGTCTTCGTATATGTTGGATTTTTTGTGGAGTTTTTGGTTTGGGGATTTTTTAGAAACTAGAAGGGAAGATTTCGGAAGAGCTTATGAATAATAGTTGCCTTTTAAATAGCTATTACTTCAAAGGGGATAAAAGCTTACATATTTGTATTTAGCAGTGTTTGTAGAGTGAGTTTCATAAGAATGAAGCTTCAACCTTTGCTCCTTATCCTGTTGAATTTTCTACTTCCCTTCCCCTTTTGCTGTACACAGTTTTGCAGTTCAGATGTTGAGTTGAAGAACAAGACCGCATCTCACTCCCTCTGTGTTGGCTGCCCTTAAAATTGTTCTGAAAAGTAACCTGATGGCCATTTAACTAAAGTTCTGGGAAAGTGGGAAAGTAGGGAGAAGAAAAGCTTATGCCTTCCATAGGGACCTTTCCTTTTGCACTAACTAAAAAAATTGCATTGGGAAATTGCATCTTTCTGGATCAGCAATCTCCATCTTATCTCAGAGCTGGGAAAGATGGAAGCTGTAGTTTGTGGAATGAAAGAAGATTTGTTTAAATCTAGAAAAGGTACTTGCTATGATGTTCCTACTTCTCATGAAAGGTGTTTTGTAACTGATTTTGAAGACACCTGGTAGTAAGGGTGTCTGCCTGCCAGAGTTTACAGTACTAAGGATTTTTAAGTCTGACTGCATTTTGCAGTTGAATGCTGCAGGTGACTTTTCCATCAGAGGGAGATGGCAGAGAATGGCAGTTTCTTCATGGACATTTTACATACCCAAAAACCATATACACCAGCAACTCATTTTATTTCCATTCCACTGGTTGAACCTTGGGACATGTTTTTTTTACTTTTCTCTTTTCTTGCAATGGTTGTTTTTCCCTTTATATTTACTATAGAGTGAGTTGTCTACATTGTTGGAAAGCTGAAGACTAGGTTCTAGTATTGGAGTTGTTCTTGATGGAGAAAAAATCCTTGCATGGCATTTTTCTGTGTACTAGTGTAATAGAAAGATTTATGCTATCATTGATTCTAATAAAGAGAAAAGTTAGAAAAGCTGAACTTAGGAACTTAGGACTCAAGTAACTTGCTTGAATGATTTCCAAGAAATTTTCTGAATTAATATGATAATATTTTATGATTTTCATAAATGTTTTATAATTTGGCAGGCATAAACTTTACAACATGAAAAGTTTGATTCACTTTGATTAGGGTTTTCATGGATTTTTATTCTCAGACATATGTTCACATTCCAAATACTACTGGAGAAAGACTTGATACTACTGTGTAATGGGCTTGCAACATTCATTATGTAAAACCAAATTTTAGTAATTTTTGTGAATAAGATTCCTATTTCCAATACTCTTCTCCAATAGTATGAATGTCAGAGATAAGGCCATTGACAATTTGCTGTCTCCCTTTTGCTCTCCACCAGATGTGTAGTGCTACTACTAACACAGAAAGAACTGTAAAAAAGTAGATTATATTCACAGACACAATGTAAAAGCAAAACTGCCTGCATCTTGATTCGAAGTTAAAAAGACATTTAATGAAACATTATAAACATAGAAATATAAACAGCCTTTTAAGAAAACATGTTCAACTTTTCAGAGCTTGTAAAATGCTCTGCTTTGAGACACCCTCAGATATTGTTTACAAGTACTCATACACTATATTTCATGCAAAATTTTAGGTTTACTAATGACTTTGAACATTCTGAATTACATCCATTTATCTACCTGAATGGACATGTTCTGCACAATCGTTTTGCTTTCCTATGAGTAGAAAGTGACATTCCTATTGCTGCACTGTTCAAACCCCCATGTGTGTGCTGCCATTTTCTTGAGGGGATTCTGCCACACTAGAAGCAATTACATTTCACAAGTCTTAGGGGTCATAGAAGTACCTATTCAAACCAAGTGTTACTGTCAACTCATTCAAACCTTTGCTGATTTCACAGTGTGACATAGCACAGGGTTCAATGCGAAAAGAGACGCAGAAATTGTCCTGGTAAGTGAGTGAAGAGAAACTAATTTGTCTCATGAGAGTAGGTCAGAAAATTACTAAAAGCTAGCCTTTGAAGGGCATCCATAGCTGCCACAACGTCTGTAAATCTTAGTTGGTTTTGCTTGTATTTTGTGGTAATGCAGAACTTTAGTAGCCCAAAATAATTTTTGAGTAAATTAATAATTTTTATTAAAACATGAATGCTTTTTGTGTTTAAGGGCTGTTTCCTTTAAATAGAATGGCCAGAGGTGCTCAGAAAGACTTAAACTCATGTAGGCTGCTCCCTGTTTCCTGCACCTGAAATGAGTTTGCTGGCTCAAATAATAAGAAAAATAAGACTTAAGGTCCATCTGTCTTATTATGATGGCCTTCTATCCCAGCATCACCAAGTGTCTTAAAGCACTCAACAGTAGCATTCCAAAAAAGCACAATAACAGGCCTGAACACTCTTTTAGTATCCACAAATCTGTGAGCCAGTGTCTTCCTCACACAGCTGTGATTTTTTGTTTTTTAAATTTAAAAGCGTTCATGTATTTCTCTTGATGAAATACACTAATCCTTTCAAGAATTCATGGAAGCATGTAAAGAAATCTGTTACCATTCACAGCATCCAATGGTAAAGAGTTTGTAAATAAATCTCCTTTTTGATTTCCAAACCTGGCACCTGCTGGTTTCATTTGATGCAAATAATATTTATATTGTAAGATACAGGAAGCCTTTGCTCTTTGCTATTTTTCCATGTGACCTATGTAGACCTTTGCCATGTTAGTTGTCTCTTTTCTAGAATAAACAGAAATTGTGAATTCAGTTATTTCTTTAATGGAAATAATCAGTTGCTGTCATTGCTGTGTATACCTTTTCAATTTTACTATATCCCTGAGATGTGGTATCAGAAGAGTGCATGTTTTAAAAGCCCTATGAGCTATTCAGCAGCGTGTTGGTGATTTTTCTGTCATAATGATTATTTTAGTGGTTGTGAGTGGGTTCTGACTATTTAGGCTTGAACTAACTTTTTCATAAAAATATCACTTGTAAACCAACAGCACACCAGTGTCTGCACAATTCATCCTATAAATCTATACCACTTGCAGAATATGGTAGCTGTAAAGACATGACCTTTAAACCAGGTTATTGAAACCCCTGCAAGTCTGGCACTCTGTTCCTATTTTTGCTTGGTTTAGCTCTCTTGAAGATGTAATAGGAGAAAGTAATGATTTTCAACATGATGCTTTTAAATCACACTGGTTTTGTGCATAGGATACAAGATAAAGTCTGTATATGATCGTTTTATACAGATTGGCATCCAGGTAAGGTTTTTTTCGTTGTTGAAAAAGCCACTTTGTATATGTGACACAGAGCAACGCTAGTTTAAAAAATTTTCCTTGAGACTACAGTGGCATAAAAGTACTTCAAAATCTTGGTAAATGTTAGGGTATTGTCTTATTTTCTCAAAATCTGGAATTGTCTGATTACTAATCACACCTGAATGTCTTGAGTATGCTTGGAAATCAGGATACTTCATTGTTTCATATGTGACTGGTCCGGAAGTTCTTCTGGAAGTTGGTGTTCTTACAGTATCTTTTATTATAATCTTAGCTGATCTAAACACATTAAATGAAAATGGTATGTAAAAGTAATGCAAAAAAAAAAGTAATTAATTGCTTATGTTTCGTGAAATTATTGTTACACAGAAAGTCTGTTAAAATGTGCATAAATATGATTTTCCGCCTTTTACAGATGAAGACAGTGAAGTTTTGAGTTCTCATAGAAACATGGAAGAACTGGGAATAGAATCCTTGCTCCCCTCACTCCTACCAGCATCCTATCCATAACTAAAGGTTAGACACCTAGATTACTGCTTTATCTTCCCCTATTCTCACTTTTTACAATGAAGAAAATATTTGGAAAATGCAATTACTTTCAAGGATGTGAGGAGCATTGACAAATAGCATTTATAAAAATCAAATATCAAAGGGAAGCAAGATAGTAAAGAAAGGCTTTAGAACTTTTCTTGTCAATCTCAATGTCATTAAAAGAAGACAATATACTTCTTGAATTAGTTCATATTGATTCCATTTCGTGAATAAACAAGTATAAGATCAGACTATTTTGTCTGTCAATAGGTCATGGCCATCTTGTACTAGCATATACATTGAGATCTGTCCATGTAACATGCAGTTATTTGTAGAATAATTCCTCACTCTGTTTCTTAATCACGTGCCGCAGTGAAATTGAGTAACAGAGAGGTATTAGTGACTGGGTATTAATATGTAGCCACAGGGTGTCTTCCTTATAATAAAGGAAGAGTAGTATTATGTTGGATTCCATTTACACAGCATAGAAAGCAGGTATTTTTAGTATTATAATCAATTTTAGCTACTGGGAAGGAGGACTTGCTTAGATCTATTTTTAAAAAACATTGACAGTTCATGTTAGCAACACTCCCAATACTAAAACCACAGTAGATGTTTTGAGGCTTGTCTGGACAGTATTCTACAGTTTAACTGCATGTTATGCCTTCAAAATATTCTTGCAAATAGAGTAATTTTTGCAATGGGATCTTAGAAGAACAAAAAGTGGGAGAGGCCTGTCTGAAGTATTTGCCTCCTCCATGGCCTAATAGGTGGAAAACCACCATGTTTTTTTTTTAAATAGAGCCCAAGTTGGAAAGTGAATTTCTTACTTAGGCACATGGAATGCAAGTGATGTGGCTGGTGCAGCTGTCCTGTCCTTGTGTTAGCTCCACCTTGGGTTAGGTGTTTCACTCACTGTAAGTGGCTAGTAGAGAATGCTTAGAGGAAAGAATTAAGAAAGAGATCAAGTATGAGCTTATTTTCCCAGTATGTATACACAGCCTCCAACAGTAATTCCAGGAGAATTGTGTGAACTCAGCCTGAGCTTGTCTGTGTTGTGAAAGGGCAGATTTTTTAGCCAAAGAATCAAGTACTGGAAAAAGCTGAGCAGTAATTCCAAGAAGCAGAGCCGATAAAACAGTGATATAAAAGCACAAAACTGCTTCTTCATTACAAGGAGTGGTAGGAGGGGTGCATGAATCCTGTTAATCAGCAGAAGGTTTGAATGAGGAGTTGACTGAAATTTTTGTTGGGATTAAAATCCAGGAAGTGAAGATCATGTGGGCTGCATATTAAAATCCAGGAAGTGAAGATCATGTGGGCTGCGAATCCTGGGAATTACAAATGTAAGAAATACAAGCTTCTTAAATCTATGCCAATACCAAAAAAATTCAGGTTGAGTTTCTCAGAGATAGAGAAATAGGAGTAAATTTGTACAAGACAGACATCTGACACCTCTTAATCCTTGCAGGGATTTCTCTACAGGATATTAATGTCAGGGAATATTCACACTTACCATATGATTTTGTTGTTTTAAGGCAAATTCTGAAGCAGTTTAAAGGGTTTTTGTTTTAATGGCTACCAGATGACAATCCTAAAATTCCTCCTGCAAACAACTACAGAATCAAATGTAGCACTGAACTATGTCTGAAAAGGCCACTCTTTTGCTCCAGAGTGTGAGGAGCAATGTATTACTTGAGGTTTACGTGGTGCTATGGAGGTGGTGCTATGGAGAAGTAGAAATCTGTTACTTTTGCCAAGGTGAGTGGGAAAGGACAAATTGATAGAACTTGAAGACAACACCCTTTTCTTAAGAAAATTATTTTCAATAAAAATTAGTTAGATCTTTCCCCTTACAAGAATTCAGATGATGGTAAGGTACATTAAAAAAAAAGAATTGTGAAGAAGGAAGGCTGCTTTTCTGTGTAAGCAGACAATGTACCAAACATGCAGCAGGGAATTGTTCCTCCCATCCAGAGATGGAAGCTAATGGAATTGGAAAGACTTCACAAAATTAGTATTGAAAGACTGAAGTATTTATATTAGGCCGTCACTCAGTTTTGTACTGATTTGAACTCATGTGGTGTATCTCTCAGGAAAGGAGTAAATAAAGCATGAGGTCAAAGCATCTAACTGAGGCTATACTAAAATGGTTTGGAAATGTGAAGGCATAAATGCTGCTTAAGCATTGTTCAGATTTTCTCCTATGAGAATCCAGTGAGAGAAATGTGATCCAGTGTAATTTGAGAGGTGCTTCATGATTGATAAGGATGATATGGATGAGTCTTTCTCTTTCATATTGCTGTGAAGTTAGGAAGAGCACTACCCCCAAAAATGTAGTCTTTTATATTGGCACAAGAGTAGAATCTACATAGACAAACAATCTAGAAGAGCTGGATTTTGGCAGCAAGGGAAGCCACAGTTCATTCTGTTCATTAGAAATCAAAGGTTGCTGCCTTTGAGCCAAGGACTTTCTGGGGAAAGGAAATAAAGTAAAAATTTGAGGTTCTCTAAGGATGCAAAATATGGAGGGTCAATTCCACAAGTGCTGGATTTTAGCTGGCAGCATATAAACGATGTGTTGATAACAGTTATAAATAGTTTTTTTAATTTTATACTGCTGCTAGTTTACCTTTATTACTGCAGGTAAAGTTCAGTGCAGATCTGTGTCCAAAAGACAACACTAGAAGTTTTCAAGCACTTTTCAGTTCTAATGGGCAGTAAAATATATTTAATGAAATGGCATGAAGACACAACAACCTTTCAACCTTATTGCACTGTTTAATAAACAATCAACAGAAAAGAACAAGTGAATTAATGATACTTTGTTAGAGACCAAGAAACATATAAACATTTTCCTTTACATAAGAAGTGAAGATTGCTTTCAAAGGCAAAAAAATGTACTCCTATGTCATGTGAGTACATGGACATAACACCAACAAAGTAGCAGATAACATGATAAAGAGAGAAACATGAATCAAAATATTTCACTGAAAAATTAAAAGCAATATGGCTAATACTAATGCAGTTCTTAGGGCCAAGATAATACACATATATCCCCATCTGTAGCAAGAGTTAAGGCCAAAGAGATTGCTGAGCCAGTCATGTTACATGGGACTAGCGAGACTCCAGAAAAGCAAGTGCTTCCTATGAAAAGTTAGTGGTATTTTCTTTCATGGTAACTCTAACATGTATAGACTATACCCTATAGCTCTTGGCTCAAGTGAGTGTTTTGCTACATGTTTCAGTATGCCAGGAAGATTGAACACATCAGGACCTGCTGCATTTTACCTTTGTGCAATGGCTGGGATGGCTGGCCAATATTCTGGAGTCTCTGAAGGCTATATTGAGGCTTGTAACTGCATGAGAAAGTAGATGATCCAACAGGAATCCAAACACAGACAGTGCAGCTGCTATTGCCATTCTAATTTACCAATCTGACCAAAATACACTACATTAGAAAGAGGTCTGCTTTTGAAGCCTTTGTTGCATCTACTTAAGGCTTCCGTGCATAGCTATGGAGAAGTTCCTAAGATCCTCTTTTACAGATAAGCTTTAATAACAGTGCTTCTGCTGCTCTGATAGTGCAGATAAGAAGCAAGCAGAGCCTCATTCTCCAGCTATGACCAGCCAACTCATCATCAGCACCCTGGGGAAAAACTCAAATTGCTCGTCAATTTCTTAATTTTTTGATGGAAGAAAATTAAGCACAAATATCATGTTTGTTCAGAATTAAAGTTGTAATACAAGGCATCTGATAGCAGCCTGATTGTGAAGAGGGTAAAAAACAGAGGAGCAGAAGGTCTTTGACTTTTATATCCTATTACATGCATGGCAAAACTAAAGAAATTATTAAGCTGTATTTTGGTGACCAGTTGCTGCTCTGTGGTTATATAACTGTCTAGTCTGAAAGACTTTCCATGGAGGTTGAACACCCTATACCATGTTCTCCCTGTACAGCAGCTGAGACAATCCTCTTTAAAGGAATAGATGTCCTGGAATGTTTTAACTAGTCTTTGGTAAAGTGCAGTGTTATTGAGTATAATACAGAAAGTACCAGTTCTTGCATCATGCAGCTTTGACAATTACAAGTCTCTTGTTTTCGAGGTCTGACCTGTCTTGTATCAATTGGCAGCCAGACTCTACTGTGTACCATCACTGGGTATAGAGCCAGATTTGAAAAATAGAATTTAAATAGTCTTCAGCATGAGTGATGAAGTTCACAACTATTTGAGTGCTCTGTAAAGCTCTATTTCATGCCCTTATTTTAATGCACTTATATCTGAGACCACTGTCTAACTGTATCTATAAAGCAAAAATACTGTTTTCACCAGCAGAAAAAAGGAGAAGGCTTTCTGAAAACTAAGGATAGATTTCCAAGAAGGCTTATCTATCTTTTAAATATCTATAAATTCAGCTCAAACTTTAACTGTTCCAGTTCTGGCTGCTGAGGAGTTTTAACAATTTGGCCTTAAATAGTTCCAGAAAGAACTTAATGTATCTACTTCATAAGTGTTAACTTCCTCATCAGCTTTTGCAACATCTGGTAATATACTACTAAAAATGTGTGTAATACAATAAAGCTTTTTAGAACTCTGAGCACTTTATTTCTTTATAGTAAATAATCTCTATTAATTTTTAAACTGATTTTTTCCTCAGACATGACTATGTATGTCAGTTCTATTCCACTGTAGCACTATACAGTCTTTTGAAAGAATACTGCCCTAGAGAAATGTAGAGCACTGAGTTGCTAAAGGTATCAGCACCAAACTTTAGCTTACCAGTCTGAAAAAAAAAATTAGTCAGCCATTGTGTTCAACATCTCTAGTGCTTACTTGCTGCAAGATGGCATTTTTTGTTTTCCTGTTGAATCTTCTTCCTGTTGCTAAATAATTCCACTGTTTTTTCCTGACAGGTGGATATTGAAAGTGATACAGGTAAGACAGCTTCTTAGGTTAAAACACATCTCAGAGTTTCTAAATAAACATATGAACTAAATTTAAAAAAACATATGGATAGATTATAACCTTTCAGAGCAATTACTGGTATTTATTACCTTCCAACAGTTTTACCAATCTATATAAACATTTCTTTTACAAAAGAAACATTAAAAAAGCTTCAGTCTTATTATTTATCAACATATATGGAGTTTATGTTTGGCAAGTAACTGTGTCTTGTGTTTAAAATTTTTTTTAGGATGTTTGTATTTGCATATTTGATGACAAAGAACTAGATTGTTTATTAATAGTTAATAATTGCTTTATGAAATCAGTTTTCTTTCGTTACTACTTTTGATTTTAATGAACGTTGTACCATTTTAGCTGCCTCCTGCTGTAAGATATCAGGCCTTGTGTATAAATTTATTGATCTGCATATAATCCTAAGCAATAGTCTGGAAACCAAACAATACCAAAAAGACTGAGTAAACAATAACTATCAAATGTAAGTAGACAGTTTATCCATATCAAAATTCTTTGTTTTTTATTACTGCTAGTGTTCTGGCAAGCTGTGAAAATTAACACCTAGGAGTCTGCTGTCTTCTGTATTCTTCAAGAAACATGGTTCTCTTGCATTTGCTTATATAGTTTCATCATATTAGAAAGAAATTACATGCAAGCTTCATATTTACAAAGTTCCTTTGCTGTCTCACATGACTGCCGCAAGGAAACTAAAAGTGATGTCATTACATCCATTCAGAGGTATGAAATAGTATGGGCTCCAAGCAGAAACTCCTAGATTGCCTAGAATGATCATGTTTTATAAGAAATTAATTCATTACAGGTGTACAAACAAGTGATGTGAGGTAAAAGGGTGTTGTAAAACATAGTCACATTTTGGAAGTTAATTTTAAAACTGCTGGTGTACTCTATAAGAGTACATGTAGTCAAATGTTTTTGTTTATTTTGTGGCAGATTCTAAGAACTATTGGGTTTTAATTTATTTTCATTTAAAGAAAGGGAAACTAAATGAGGAAGATGAAAACAAAGGTGCCATCGCTTTTTACTCTGATTGATACTAAATAGTGATTACAGATCTGTGTAGACCTATGAAGGATTCAAGATGACCACACCATAATGTATTAATTTGCCTGCAAGAAGTGAAACAAAAGCACATTCAGATTTATTAAGGCATTTCAAGGATCAGTTCTGTAAATTAAGCGGGAATACTTTTCAGCAACTGCTATTGAAAACATGTTGTTTCCTTTTGTATTATTTTAGCTTTAAGAAAGTAAAGCGTACACAGGAAATTAAGAGTGAGCATGAAGAAATAGAATCAGCATGTTTAAGGTTTGGAATTGCATGTTATCATGGTGAATAAGGTGGTGGTGTCTGATCTGTAGCAATTTTGTCATAAGCTGGTGGAGCATCAGGTACCTGCGGTAAGGAAAATGGGTGTGAAAGGTCAAACAACCCCAGTTGGGTTACAAGAAAAATCACAAGAAAATTACATTAAACATGCAGCAAGCTATTTACCACCATATTAGATAGTTCTATGTCTTAAAGAAGCTGGCCTCATTCATCATGTCTATTTTTTTAATGTTCCTTTTTTGGTAGTATGTCTTCTGGTTTTGCATTAGATTCACTTTTTGCTATTGTGCATCCAAAGAGAGAGTTTTTGGTGTTGTGCAGGCAGGAATATTTTTCTTATTTATATGGGGTGTTTTTAGATTGATAATTCAGATAAATATTGAAACTTTTCTCTAAGAGTCTTGATGCAGGTATGTTGTCTTATTTGTAGAGGTAAAAATTTGAGCAGCTTATTTAATATTGTTTAAAGTTAGCTTCTTCTCAATTCTAAAGCATTTTAAACACACCCATTTATATATACTTATCACTTAATTTACCTTTTTGAAAATTGAAAGTTTAAATGTTCACCTTTCCATAGTGATTAGAAGAGCTAACACATTGAAGTTTTACAATGTTCCCTGACAATGCTTGTTAGAGTATAGTATACCAGACACAATCCATTTGTTGTTTAGCAGAATGGCAGGACATCAATTAGAAAGATGGTTGGGGTTTTTCAGTATATTTCAGCATTCAGGTGTTGCATCATTCTAACAGATTGCATAATGATCATACAATTTAAGAATAAATGTAAATTGAAGACAATAACTTTTAAAATAAGATTTCTAAATAGCCAATTTTAAATAAATTTTTAAAATCGCTGTACAATTTTTTCAAAATACTAACTTGATATTGAGGCATTGAATTATCAATGTAAGAGAGCATACACCAAGGGAAAAATCATCAAGAGCCTGTTTAACAATATTATCTGATCATGTCTTACTCAGTTTAAAGTAAGTGAGATATTGAGTTGCAACTTACCACAGAATTAAAGTGTCTGTAGTCCTGCAGAGCCATTTTGCAGTCCAGTATTTCTCCCTCACCTACCACGTTTCGTATTGTGCTCATGCTGGAGCTTTTGCTCTGGGACAGATCATAAAGAAACATGGAGAATGTGAAAGGAAAGTCAAGTTGGCATTTACAGTATGTATTAGAATCTGGGATTAGACACAATGCAAATAAGAAAGATACTTTACCTAACACTTTTTGCTGTCTTTGCTGAGACATATGCTCTCTCTCCTGTGTAATCCAATTACATTGCCAGAAGAATAAGTATCACATTTTTTAGGTACCATACTGTTGCTGGGACTGACATCTCAAGTACCCAAATGCCTTCTCTTTTTTATGACACCGATTTCTTTCCTAATCCCCAATCTTTTTGTTTTCCATTTTTTCAACATTTCTTTTGTACACATTCTGTATTAGTTCTCCTCAGCCAAAAATAGCCTAAGAAAAATGTGATTTTCAAAACCAGAAAGTAGCAATCTGTGATGAAAAGGATTTAATAAACAGATTATGCTTTTTGCCAGGATGTACAAAGCAGGCATTTGGTTTTATTTTTGAAGGGGTTTTTTTTCAGTATTACCTTCATTTTTGCAGCATTTTACTATGAAAGTTTAGATTTTAGGTATTCTGCTAGTTGATACAGATATTGGATAGATAACTGGAAAGGGAACATGTCAAAGTTATCAGAAACAGCAAGGAAATAGATTTGCTAACTTAGATGAGAGCTTTGCTGAGTTTTTTAATCACTAATAGTTACTTATATCTTCTTCAAAAAATTAGGATAACTAAAAGATACATACTGTAAAACATATATTTGGATAAAGCTTTGTCCTGGTTTCAGCTGGAGTAGAGTTCATTTTCTTTTAAACAGCTGGTACAGTGCTTTGTTTTGGATTCATTATGAGATTGATGCTGATTATTTCATTTTTGCTTAGTAGCTCTTACTCCAAGGACTTTTCAGTAGCTCATGCTCTGCCACAGAGCAGGGGCACAAGAAACTGGGAAGGCTCATGGCTGGGACACCTGACCTGAACCAGCCAAGGGAATATTCCACACCAGAGAACATCACCCCCAGTTTATAAATGAGGGATTTGGCTGGGAGAGGCTGATGCTGCTCAGGAATGAGATGGGTGTCAGTTGGGGGTGGTGAGAAACTGTATTTGGCATCACTTGTTCCTTTGGGGTTTCACTCCTCTCCTTCTGTCCTTTTCATGATTATGTACTAGTAGTAGTAGTAGATGATTATATTTTGTTTCAGTTATTGACCTGTTCTTATCTCAATCCTTGAAGTTCACCTTTTCTTTCCAATTCTCCTCACCAGGTTGGCAGCAGGAAGTAAGCAAGTGTCTACATAGAGATTAATTGCTTTCTAGGGTTAAATCGTACCAAGCTTTCACTTTAAAGGACTGCAAAAGACCTCCCTATCATAGGAGAGGGAGCAAAACTTCAAAAATAAAGCTTTGGGACTTCTAACAACATGTTATGAGAAGGATTGTACCTTTAAAAAATACTTTCTAAGAAGACACAAGTGAAAATATTTTTAAGTAGTCTTTAGAAAACAAATCTCCCCCCATTTTTTGTAAATCTTAAAACTGGAAGTCAAATTTTACATGGATGAATCACATATCACCAATATATGAGCATATTTACCTACTTGTAACAGTTATTTTTCTTCTCTGCTTCCTAGATTTACTCTAATAATATCTGTCCTTATTAGAGGTGAATCTTATGAATAGTGAATATATTAATTAATATATTAATTTTATTTAATACACAGAGCATCTCTTTGTTTTGTATAAATATGAATATGATGCTTCCTAGAAATAATTTTTTCTACTCATGTGTTGTGCAAAGTTGGGCAAGTGGTTTCATGTCCATTTGCTTCTGGTTCCTCTTACCCCTTTGTCTGACTTGCAAGTTCTTCAGGACAGGTTCTGTTTCCTATTGTGTGGTTTTGTCTGTGACATATGTCAGTGCAAATCCTGCCTGAGATAATGTTGTCCTGTTACAGATTTTATTTTCTCTGCATTAGTGTCATGCAAATCAAGGTAATATGTTAATGAAGTAATAGCACGATAGAAAATGAGCTGCCAGACTTACCCGCAGACTTTTGTAGCCACTACGTCTTTTGTAATACCAGCAGCCAAAGGCAAGTAAAATTGCCAGCAACAGAATGAAAAGTCCAATACCCAGAGCTCTGTTGGGAAAGTAAAATAATTAGCACCACAACTAGTTGCATCCTCTGGGGAGCAAGAATGGTTAGACCAAAAGTTAGTATCAGTGTCCTTTTGTGAAAGGAAGACATGGAGCAGAATTTACCTCAGAAAATAGGCAAAGTATCAATAACTTCAACCAGTCTCTGTAGATTTAGCCATTAGCTAATTTCTCAACCAAGTTCCTAAATATTTAAAAAATATATTTATTTGAAAGTATTTATCTACCAGTGACTACTGATTCCAAAAACATACCTGTCTGTAAATCTAGCAAATCACAGCATTGTGATATATGAAGCACATTAAATGCCACATCTGCAGTGATGCAATTCATGTTTATTTGCTAATTTGTAAATTTCTCTAGGCAGCACGTATTGAAAAATGTATCCTAATTGCATCACATTGCAACAACTTCTGATGACGGAAGGTTTTTCTGGATACGTAAGACACATTACAACGTTAAGACATTATTAAAAAACTTTGAATTATTCATAAAGAGCTCTATAAAGATTTAGTTCTTGCATGACATACTAGGCACTGTATTGGTGTCACTGGGTCATTTTTTGGAAAATATGCTTTGCAAACTGTGCTGTAAAAGGTCCTTCCCACTGTTCACTAGGGACTTGGCAGAAGCAGCAAAGTTTCATTCCATGTTAAAAAGCAAGCTGACAAAGTAATTTCAAATTTTCTAGTCACAAAACCCCTTCATTCAGTGTTTATATCCTCCCTTTTGAGACATAGGGAATTTTTTCCCCATTTTTTTTTTTGTTGTTTGCCTGTTCGGGAACAGAAGAATATGTGAAATTGTTAAAGGGAAAAGAGTATGGGGAAAAAATTACTCTGTGAATCAGGATAAACCCATTCTAACATACTTCTGTATATCTTATGCCCAGTTGCTTTGCAGTAATTACCCCAGGCTTTTTCATTGAATAGTGGCATATGTGACTTATCAGTGAATTTTTATATCTATTTTCTATCATTTTCACTGATCCCAAGTCTCATGAGGAGTATTTTCGTGTGAACTAAAAGCCTGACAGGAGATGCAACCAGATTTGTGGGGCAGAACAGCTGCCTTTTTGTCTGAACTTCCTGTGTGCTGTTTGAAATACGAATCCCTTGGAGACAAAGGGATTTTCTTTTTCCCAAGTACATGGAACTTGTAAGTTTCTCCTGCCCCTTGAAGACTTTGTGTATTTAACCCAAGAAGAGATCAACAGCAGTCACTTTCTGATGCAGCCAAAGTTATGAGATGGCTCCACTGGTTTTGCTACCCTTACCAGCACAGTTAAAACTTGGAGGGACTACTTCTCCAGGCAGCTGCTGCCCTCTCTACATTTTTAGACTTCCTGCATTCCACATGTTGTGTAATTTTAGCTCCAATGGATGTCATTGCTGGAACTGGTACTTCTGACTGCACATTTGCCATCTAACTCCTTCCCTAACTTCTCAGAGGATAGTTTGGAAAGTGTATATGCCATTTCTTGCAATTCCAGTTAAAGCTGAAGTTGTGCTACTAGGAATCTGAGCTCATATCTAGAGCGTGTCTAGTTTCAAGTGCTGAAACATGACTAGCCAGCTTTTTTTTTTTAAGACCTGAACTGCTTTGGATGGGCTATTAGAGAGCTTTCCCCTATGTTAATTAATCCATTTTGCCAGGGTTGATCATGGAGGAGCAACTATCTTGCAGTATCAGTGTTTGCATCAAGTCATCAAGTTTAGGGCCCTGTAAGCCAGTACCAGCAGCCAATTCACATACAGATATCCCAAGCACACTGGAATTACTTGTCTAATGTAATAAAGCATCAACAGTTGGGTGGTGTCTCTAATAATCCAAGACTAAACATATTCTATTGTAATTCAAAGATAAAAAATACTAGTCAGAAACTATTAGGGAGTTACATTTATATGGCATTGATGTCTTCCGCTTTTTTAAAAAAAAAACATTTCTCTGGGGGTTTCCCCTGTTCTGAGATTCCTAAGAGAGGTCTGTGAATCTAGATATTTAGTATACAGATCACCTTGCAAGAGCCTCAAAAGTAAATTCTAAATAAGCATCAATAAACTGGGTGAAGGCTAATGACTTGTGATCATATGATTCAACTCTAGATTCTTGAATTCTGCAATTCGCATTTTTCTTGACATTGAGGGTTCTCTAAGATTGCACAATGACAAACATTAGAGACAATTATAAGATATTAAAATGCACTCATCTAAATACAAGAGTGACATTTTGGGTACAATTTTCTGTTTTTCTTTCTATGCAAATTCTTTCACCAGCTTATATAGGTTTTGATTTATGCTTACTCTTCTGCTGCAAAATAGGTGTGTCCTTTCCCTCTGAAATAGTTGCCATCCGGGTGGTTATATCTTCTGGGCATTTTGTGAGGTTGGTCCTGCTCAAATCTACAGGGTAGAAACACAATGTGTCAGTGTGATAAATAATTTGTTATCTTTAAAGCATAATATTTCCAGCTTCTTTGTTTTAATGAGAGCACTTTAGAGAGGCAGGATAATTTCAGATCCATATACATATGCAACTGTCCCAATTTAAGATAAAGCTCAAAACCATAACTGTAGTCTACATATTAGTAACACCAATGACATCAAGGTGTTTACAACTGAGTGTAACAGAGTTTGCAAAATTTGACATGATCTTTTCAGCTACCAAGTGATAGCAGATTTCTGAAGCAAAATCTACAGTACAGAAAAAAATCTCCCTGGACAAGAAAAATTATTGAGAAGAAAAACTAATATCATTCTTACATAAACTTGTTTTCCTATCCTGTTATTCCCTGTAAACACTCAGGGGTCAGGTTTTCAGTCACTGGAGACTCTCAGAGATCTCTTGAATTTCAGACGAGAATACTGATTTATGTCTGCTTACAATCTAAACTCAGATGTGTAGGGAATTTTTATTAAAATCTTTATTCCCAGTCTTAAGGTGATAATCATAGCTGTCTGTACAGTTAACCTTTTAACTGTGGAAGAAGAAATCCACACATAATCATGTTTCTGTAATGTGAAGAGCACAACAACAGTTCCTACTTGATAGTATCCCATTAATCTACCTAACCTATACAGGTAAAGTATAAAACACGAAGGTGTTACTGAAGAGAATTCTAGCCAAGGAAAGAAAACATTATGTATTCATTTAGAGACAGTCAAGCCCATTCTAAAGCATAATTTTAAAGTATGGCTGAAAATTCTATGTAAAACAAAAAAATATAAATCTTACCTCCTTCAGACCTGTGTTCTGTCTGTTAACTGAAGGCATATGCAGCTTTCTTTGACTTGGTCTGGTTTTTTCTCCTTTGATCTGTCCTCTTATGACTATCACGAGTTTAAATTCCTTTCAGTACAGCTTCTGAATGCATTAATTAGCATGAAAGGGGCAAGGAGACAACTTCTCATTTTCTTCTGCATCCTTCCCTCTTAAAAAGCAGCAGAAAGACCTGTTATTTCTTGATTAATTACTCTGAGAGACGGCCCTTTTTACCTGCCCAATAAGTACAAGCTCCTAGAGTGGGCAGACTGTTTCTAGAGTCAGACATGTTTTGATCTAAGGCTGCTTATTTTGTTACAGGGGATTGGTATTTTTGCATGTATTTACTATAGCTTTGTTTATGCACACTTTTGGCACCATTTTAGCACTGTGCACACTACTATATATGGATCTGTGATGAAAGTGTCTTAGATTAAGGTAAATACAGTTTAATTCTATACTGAGAAGCAAATACTGCAACAAAAAGAGGGTCTGTCCCATGGGCTGCAGAACTAATAAGGCCTGGCCTTTGCCTGTGCTAACACTGTAGTAATTCCATTTACAAGATCAGGCAAGAAATGGCAGCCTGTGATTTATTGAGAGGTCTGGATACTGTGATATACCAGCAATTAGTTACTGCCAAAAGACAGAGAAGATAAAAGAACCATGTTCTGCTTGTCATTTGTCCTAACGAATCATTAATCTGAGCCTCTCTGTCCTTCTACAGACTTTTTAAGTTTGAAGGATTAAACACTTTCAAGTTTTCACTTGTCTTTGAAGCTGTGCACTGGGCTCTAAATGTGGTGAAAATGGCTGACAGTAAAAGTAAATAGGAAAGAACAGATAATATGAGTGACCAACATCCATTTCATTAGGAAGTCAGATGAAAAGTATTAACATCAATATTTTTTAGCTAGTGTGGAGCTGTTCCTGTGTTTCCTAATTGAGGTATCAATCTGGCCTGTCTTTATATTTTTTTCCGTGGTAGTGCCGAGTGACAGGATCAGAGACAGTGAGCATAGACTAAAACACAGGAGGTACTTTCTAAACAACAGTAAACCTTTTTTTTTTTTTTTTTTCTGTGAGGTTGCCCAGAGAGTTTGTTGAGGCACCCCATTGGAGATCTGCAAAAGCCATCTGGACACAGTCATGGGAAACCAACTCCAGTGGCTCTTCTGCAGCAGGGGGTTAGACCACAGGAAAATGCTGCAAAGTTCTGTACCAAATCATGTGTTTTCCTGAAGAAAAGCTTCACTTCTGGAAGAGGATGATAACTGAAGGACACTGTTTGATCTTGTGAGAATCAAAACACTGTGATTTCTTTATGTAGCAAAACCAGTCTCTGACCCTTTCTTGCCTCAAGTGATGTGCGGGTAAAATGTCAACTGCTGAATATTTTGTGTTCTGAATTAATCCCTTGTTAACAGTATAATAAGAAAGGGAAAAAATAACAACTTTGTCATGGATCTGTGGTGCCATCTGGAATGTAAATGCAGAATGCTGCTATTGAGGGGTTGGATGGATGAGGAGGTGAAACACCACATCCTGCTTCTGATCTCAGGCTTTTTACAAAATCTTATTTCTCTGATGCAATGCTAACTCCATCACTGTAAAGTCACTGGAGTTGGCATATGGGTTCCAAAGGTGTTACCTTTTCAAAGACAGCTTTTTAGGAGAAGAGTATTGTCCTGGTTTAGGGCAAATTTTAGGAGGAAACCTCTGGGGGGGTCTCCTCTAGAAAAGCCAATTCCAACCACCCCTCCCCTAAAACAGATTTGGGAAAAATTTCCTTAGAGAAAAGTGGAAAAAAACTATTTATTTAACAAATAGAATATTCACAAGCATAGAAAATTTGGATAATATGAAAACAATGAATCCTCTCCTTCCTCTGAAGAGATGGTAGATCCAGAGTTTGTGGCGTCTGGGTCCGGTTCAGTTCTGCAGTGGGGGGGCCAATTGCCAGGCCCTGGCTTTAGGAATCGGTGGGGCACCCCCAGGGATTCCCTGGTGTCTTGGGCCCACAGGATGCCAACCAGTCCCAGGAGGAGAAAAAAAATAAAAACCAGCAAAAGAAACAAAGTCTCTCCCTGCAAAAAGCCAAGAAAGATCCCAGGAAACCTCTGCTGTGAGCTTTTCAAGCACCCAGCAAGAGAGTGAGAGCGAGATATCCCTGTCCCGCTGGAACACAATCTCCAGGATTTTCCAGGGGAGTAAGGTGTAACTCCTGCAGACAAATGGTGTGTGGTTTTTTCCTCCACTTTCACTCTCTCTGTCTCTCTGGGCCTAACTTAAAGCTGTAGAGCTTAATATCCAGCATAAGCAGGAGGGACGATTGGGGATACAAAAAAAAAAATCATATGGCCAACCCAGGACAAGTATGGAAAGGTGTACTTTGGAGGAATCCCGAAGTAACCCAGTTTTTTTCTGATAGCCAAACCTGTGGAAAATCCAGGACACTTGGATGAATCTTGCTCAAAGGTAGGAAATGAATGCTTCTGGTATAACTGAAAATTACAGGCCGACCTTTGAAAAAGAATAGCTGTTGGTTAGTTTTGTGCTGTTGGTTGTGATGCCATCTTTCTAGGACAAGATCCTGGGATTTTTATTCATTTACTTCCTTTAATTGATAATTAAATCAATTAGATGTTTTTCTCTGACATTTGAAGCTCCCTACAGCAGACAGAGCAAAGATACACAAGCACCTTGACATCTGATTTAGTAAAGGCTTTAGTTTTGAGTTTTACAGGAAGTTCAGTGGTAATTCACAGGTATTTCACTGTTGAATCTACATTACCAGTAACACAGTACAGTAAGAGAAAACAAGGAATTATACCCCTTTCAGTTTGACCTGAGGATCCTTGTCTCTCCATGGTTTGGGGACTTACTTTGAAGGAGGTGTTTTCTGGCTTCCAGGCTGAAGAGTTCCACTATAGGCCAGATTTGAAACTTTTTGAAAAGAAGCTGTTCCTCAGCTTGCTCCTACCTTGACTGCAGGCCCCTCCAGGGAGCAACATGTCCTGTAGACTACCTTGCACAAACACCATAAATACATTCATCCTGAAAGCCTGGTTCATGACAGAAACTTCCTCAAGTAATTTCCAAGTGAAGCTGTCCTTATTGTCAGACCCATCTCCCTCTTATCCATCTCTGAATCTTACTGTAAAGAAAGAAGGGTAGTCTTAATCCTGTACATGCTGTGCCAAGAGGATGCCATGATTGCAGTGGTTCCTGTGTTGCTCCACAACACAAAGAAAAAAGTTTGAACAGCTTTGTCTGCAGTAAACTGAAGGTTCTGAGCTCAGAGGATTGTTCAGATTGTAGGATTTTCTCCATGAGATGCAGGATGATCATCTGTGAGTGAAAAGCTTTTGGATGTAGCTGGTTACTATCAAAGTGAGGTTGAGGTATGACTTCCCTTGTGGGCAATTCAGGAGGCCATACCTGGATTCAAGAGAATGGCAGTGCTTTCTGAAGCCTCACAATCCTGTTTTCACTAGTAAACTGCTAACTGTTTTGGGGTGAGAAACTCCTTACAGGTGAGCTGCTGAGGAGACCTCGGAGGCCATCTGTTGAAGAAAATTAGTATAGTCAACACTGACGACATTCCTAGAACTTCGATCACAACAGTCCTTTGCAATAGATTACTCAGGAAGATGGTGGAGTCACCATCCCTGAAGAGGCATCTGGACCTGGAACTGGCTGATGTGGTTTGGATTTAGAGGTGACAGTGGCAGTGCTGGGTGGATGGTTGACTTGATGATCTTAAAGGTCTCTTCCAATTTTGATGATTCTATGATTCTAAGTAATCCCTGTAGTAATAATCTAGTGAAATTTAACTTGGAATATTTTACTTCAGCTGCAGCTGAAATAAAAGCAGTTCCAAAATGAATAAAAATACTTCAACTCTGGACATGAGGAGAGCAGCCTTCAGACTACTCAGGGCATTACTGAGTAAGGAACCCTGGGAAAATGCTTCTGTAGGTGCTGGGGTCTGTCAGTGCTGGTCACATTTTAAGCACCAGCTCCTAAGGGCACAGGAGGAGGCAATTCCCAAATGTCAGAGCAAGTGAGGCAGAAGATGGCTTGGCTGAGCAGAATCTTCTCTGGGAGGTAGAGACAAAAAAGGAAGGTGTAGGCTCAGTGGAATCAAGGTCAGGTGAGGTGGGAGGAGTACAGAGATGCTGCTCACCACTGTAGACAAAGTTTGAGCAGCCAAAGCTCAGTTGGAGTTGAAGCTGGCCACAATGGAGGGAGACAATAAAGAGAGCTTTTTCTAATTTATTAATGGCAAAAGGCAGTGTAGAAATAACATCAGCCTGTCAGAGGATGAAGATGGTCACCTCACAAACAGACAGGGACAAGGCAGAGATGTTTAATGCTTTCTTTGCCTCTACATTCACCACCAGTAAGGGACTGAGGGGAGCCCACTGCCTGGAGCTAGAGAACCATGGCTGTGAGAATGAACAACTCCCAGAAGATCCTGAACTTGTACAGAATGTCCAGCACTCAGCTGAATAAACACATCATGGGATGGAACAGGCTCATGGGTCAGGCCCAAAGCGTTAGAGTAAATGGGATGGCATCAGGCTGGTGACCTAGTGATGACTAGTGGGGTTCCACAGGGCTCCACCTTAGGGCTGGTGGTCTTCAACAACTTCATAAATTACTTGGATGCAGGACTCAAATACTAAATTAGTTTGCTGAAGACATTAAATTAGGAAGACCTGTTGATTTCTTTGAAGGCAGAGAGGCCCTGTGGGGCAATCTCAACAAATTGCAGGGCAGGGTAATCACCAAAAAAAATGAAGTTTAACAAGGGAAGGTGTCAGATTCTGGTCCTGGGATGGGACAACCCTGGATGTGTGTATAGACTGGGGAATAGGCTGAAAAGCAGCACTGCAGGAAGGGACCTGGGGATCCTGGTTGATGAGAAGTTGAGCATGGGTGAGCAGTGCCCTGGCAGCCAGGAGGGCCAAGTGTGTCCTGGGGGGCATCAGGAGCAGCATCAGCCAGGCAAGGGAGGGGATTGTCCTACTCTGCTCTGCACTGGGGCAGCCTCACCTCCAGTGCTGGGGGCAGTTCTGAGTGCCACAATACAAGAGAGTCATAAAGCTATTGCCCAAAGGAGGGCAATGAGGATGATGAGGGGTCTGAAGTAGAAGTCGTATGAGGAGCAGCTGAGGTCACTTGTTCTGTTCAGCCTGGAGATGATGAGACTGAGGGGAGATCTCACTGCAGTCTTCACCATCCTCATGAGAGGAAGAGCAGAAGTAGGCACTGATCTTTTCACTCTTGTGCCCACCAAGAGAACTTGAGGAAATGGCCTGAAGTTGTATCATGGAAGGTTTAGGCTGAGTATTACAAAAAAGTGCTTCACCCAGAGGGTAGCTGGGCACTGGAACTGCTCCTCAAGACTGTGGTCACAGCACTGAGCCTCTGAGAGATCATGAAGCATTCGGACAGCACTCTCAGGCACATGATGTGACTCTTGGGATGGTCAGGAGTTGAACTTTGATGATCCTGATTGAGCCTTTCCAGTTGAGCATATCCTGTGATTCTATGATACGACTTCTGTTGTGCCATTAAACAGATGCATAGCAAGAAGAGGACAGAGTGTCCAAGTGACTAATTCTATTTAGTGCATTTAGCAAAGAAAATAGTAGTACGACTTTTCATTTCTCACAATGTCCTGTTCATGCTGGTGAGAACCTGGGGCCTGAGCCCTGACAGAGCCAGTTTTGAGCTCAGACTGGGCTGTTCAGGACTTTGCCCAGTCAGGCCATAAAAGCTCCAAGGATGGCATCAGCCCAACGTCGTTGGACCACATCCCCACCGCTGGGCTGTCCTCACGGCTTCAGCCTGAGCTCCTTGAGTTTCAGCTTTGCTGCTGCCTCCCCCTCACACCATGCACTGCTGCATCTCCTCTATTCCTGCTGCTTGGTGCCCCCAAAGCTGCTGCTCCCCCTGCCTGAACTAGCCCTGGTTCCACAGCCTTTCTCTCAGTGATTCTCTTCTGAACCCAGCCACTTTGCCAACTTCTTTCCTGAGCTTGTTGCTCCAGAATGTATGCACAACTGTGGAGCAGAGGGGAACAACCACCTCCCTTTATCTACTCCCTGTGCCCCTGTTCATCCAGCACAGCTTTCCACTAAGTGCCTTCTTTACTGCCCATGTCAAATATCAGGACATGTCAAAACAATTTGGTGACAGGGTTTGTAAATAAAATAGAGAATTTTAACAGAATGTCGGAGAGAGAAACTGCATCTATTAAATGTTTCCCCATTCTTCCCACCTCCAATACCACTTCCATTTTATAAAATGAAGAGTTATTTTAAGTAGAGGAACATTTCTGTAATGGAACACTGCAGAAGGCTGAAGAATAATACTCCTAGAAAAATCCAAATTTTTCAGTTGAAGAGGATTTCGTCAGGTATTTCAGAGCCTTACTACAAGATTTTGCCCACCCAGGTGTGTTCCTTCCAATATGTGTTCTGTAATCAAGCCCTCACAGGTAGTTGATTCATTAATGGTTCAGCTGATTCCCTGTAAGTTAAATTAAATTTTTTAAATACTTGTTCTTATGACACAAGATGTATTTTTTTCAGGTGAGAGATTTATGTAAACTTGGCTTCACTGTGGAAGTGTGTCAATGGTGAAAATTTCTGAAGTTTGAGGTAGAGCAGATATGATATTCATAATAGTTTGAAAGCATTAAAGTGCTAAGTTTTTTTCCTTCTAATATTCCTTTCTAAATGTGATTCAGCCTTTTCTCCCTTAAATTCTATCTTCCCTCAGATAGAATAAAATTACAAAAAAACCCCAGTCGTTTGGATACAGACTCTTTATTATTTTTATAAATAGAGTATTTACGCAAAGTATTTTCCTTAGGATGATTGGAATGTGGGACTGAAGGGGACCTCAGGAAGTCATCTAGTCCATCCTACTACTCTGAAGCATATACATTTAGATCCTTTATCATCTGTTATCTGTTCTCTGATTCTTCTGTCTTATCATGTTCTCCCCATAGTCTACGTTTTATCTTAACAGGCTACAATGAAGCTTTTTCCCTGTTACATAACTCTGCCTTTCTGTGAACTACATCAATTACCAATTGTCTTAACAAGGAAAGCAATTAATTGTGTCTCCTGTATCTCAAACTATTATGGACTTGAAGGCTGTTCTCATGCCCTGTAAAAATGTTCGTCTTCTAAACCAGGTAAACTTTAATTCTTACCCTTTTTCCTTAGACTATGTTTTCTTAATTCTTTGCAACTCATGTACTTCTTCCAGCTAAAGCCTTGCAAGCATTATAATCTTCTCTATATTACCATAACACAGAAAGTCATTTACTATTCTTTATAGTTGCATTTGGGATTCTTACTCAGTTTGAAGTTCACTGTAAGTCCCTTAGGTCTTCCTCTAATATTCATCAATTCTTCTCCCTTTTGTGTGAGTGTATTTTGCCTTTTACTGCTTATATCTAGGACTGCATTTCTCTCTACTGTTTTCTATTACTCATGTAACTTTTACCTTTTATCAGGTTTATTTATTTATCTTATTCCAGCCCTGCTTTGTAGAGTACCTGCAAACCCTTTAGCACAAAACTGTATTCATTTACTTGTGCTTTCACATCTGACATGTCTACTGAAAACACTGGGCACTATTTCCCAAGTAAACATTTGTGAGCTGATGCCTCTTCCTCTTTTTTAGTGATAGCTACAGTCTGCAATTGCGGGGATGTTGGGAGCTTAGATATACTCTCTGCATACAAAAGGCTTTGAAGAACATAATAGCCTTGACATATAAAGAAAGAGTAAACAATAGATTTATTAAGGTTTGCAGAAAAGAAGGAACTGAGTTAGCAAAAACAAGATACATTAATCACAAAAGTAGCAAAAACATACGCTTTGGCGCAAGTATTAAGAGACCAATAAGAAAGTAACTGCTATGCGTGCTCGCTGCGTGAACAAGCTGTTCTAGGCAATCAATGATTGAGCACCGCGTGCGCGCAAGTAACAAAATGCATAAATAACTGTTACAAACTAATAAAGACGGAAGCTTTTTACCCATCGTATTGATGCGTCTTTCTTCCCCACCTCTGGCCGCGGCAAATGGTGACCCCGACGTGATTTAGATGAAACGGGATCTAGATGAATCAGGACCTTCGCGGACGAGAGAGAAGGTGAGCCATCCCGGCTGTCCGAGAGAGACAGGATCGTGGCCACGGCTGACCGGTGAGTCAGGCAGACCAAAAGGTCTGGAATCAGGATGGGTAATGCTGCTATGTCAGCACTGGAAAAGGCAACGGTGGATGGGTTGCTAAAGGTTGCTTCCCAAACCGGAGAAAAAATTGACAGACAGGACTTAGTGGACCTATTGTGGTGGTGCCGTCGCAGAGGTCTCCTACAAAGCTCAGGGCAGCTGTTCGATCTGACTGTTTGGCAGAAGATTGGGAAGGAAATCTTTGAGACGGTACAGCAAGGAACCAAAGGATCAAAAAAGCTTGCTGTCACATACAGACAAGTGCGGCTCACCATAGAGCAAGTACATGCCGATGCTGAGATAGCAAAAGCCCTCCAAGCTGCAGTAGCTTACGAACAGGAGGATTCTTTGTCCCCTGAAGATGAGGCAGCTCCGGAGGAGCAGGAGTTCGAGGAAGAAAAGGGAAAAGGGTATGCTGAGGACAAATGGGGGGACTTTGCTCCGCCTCAGCCTCCAGTAGCTGCTCCGACAGGATTTAAAGATGCTTTTGATGACTTGATCCCTCCATGGAACCCCGATCCACCACCTCCACTCGAACCAACGCGGGCAGCTCAACCCAGTGCACCAAAAGATGAAGGAGAAAGGGGTAAGCCTTCTGGAGCAAAGGACGCAGAGGTGCCTATGCAGATTGAGCATGAGGATTACCCCGATTTAGGGACCCTCTTCACTGCACAAAGCAATGTAATGCAAAAAATTCTAGCTGAAATGCAGAGGCTTGATGGGGGTGTGGCAAAACCCACCCGTAAGATAGCATACGAACGAGCGGCCAAAGCTGTGAAAGAAGGTCTAGAGAATATAGAGAGGCAACTTGACAAGATTGAGTATGGTACTGGCAGAGCAGAAAAGCTCCCGGAAAGTAAAACATTATCTACATTAGAGGAACATATCCAGCGACGAAGATACCGAGCAAGAGTAACATTGGACCCGGTGTGCCGAGCATTGGAAGATCAGTTGGGACTTCCAAAGAATTCTATTACCCTGGACGATTATTCGCGGGCCGATTTACGGAAGTCGTACAAGAAGTGGCGCCGAGTAGTAAAGGAACGATACCAGCAAATTAACCACCTTGACTGTAACTGTAAACAGATTCAGGCCATCACTATCCAGTGTGGACAGTGTGGGAGAGTAGATTCAGGGAGCCTGTGTCTATCTCTTCTTCACGGCTGTAGGGAGTGCCAGGGGAGCAACGACAACCCCTGGCTGTGTATGCAAAAAGAAGTAGGACTTCACACTAATCGTATTGAGGAGGCGTGGAATGAGCACGAGAATCAAGAATTGAAGGAGGTGATAAGAGAGTATATTTGGCTAGGAGGTTTTCTTGGTGAAGTAGTCCGATTCAAAGCAACAAAGGTTGTGGGGTCACAATATCGTCAACAGTGTGAATTTCACGATAATGAGGGAGGGGTATATTGGGATGTTTAAACCTTTAGGTCTGTGTGTGCCTTGCATGCTTGCATTTAGTAGCGGTTTTCTCCACGATATCGAACCCAGGAAAAACTTGTGGGTAACTTGGGCCAATCAAACACAAACTAGTGCTTTCTGCCTTGCATTGGCTTCCGCTACTGATCCCTTTTGTACATGTCTGGTGGGAAGCCCAGGATTTGATAATACCTCTTTTACCTTGTTTTCAACAAACAATTGCACGACAGCCAAAAATGACAGCCATTGTGCTGCCCTTTTGCTCTCGGGCCTCAACAGATCGCTTCCCTGGGACCCTCAGGAAATTGATCTCTTGGGAAGCCGCGCCCTCAGTTGGAGTCTCAATGAAACAGGATGTATATATTTTGGCAGTCCAGAACTTTCCCCCAATGCAACATGGCTAACCCCAAAAGCTGCTACATATGCAAATGCATCGATGCTCTGTGGCCAGTACAAAACATTTGGGTGGAATAGTGGTCACATAAGAATATGGGCAAACAATAGTGCCTTAGCCCTCCCACCAGGGGTTTTCCTTGTATGCGGAGATCGTGCATGGTATGGAATTCCCAGAAATGCCCATGGAGGACCATGCTATTTAGGCAGGCTTGCAGTGCTTGCCCTGAATAAAACTTTAGTGGCCAGTTTAACAAAAAAATCAATGCGAAAGAAGCGCAGCATAACGTTGTCACCAAATTGTGACGACAGCGTGGAATTATGGAACCCCACATCTAGATTTTTTGCAGCATTAGTACCGGGCAAAGGAACTGCCCACACTATGACGACTATAGGGAAGCTAGCCTGCTATAGGGTAAGCAAGCAATCTAATGTAACGACAGAAATACTACAGAAGATATGGATAGCTTAAGACACTCTATTTTGCAAAATCGCGCTGCCATTGATTTTTTACTCTTAGCTCAGGGACACGGTTGTGATGAGTTTGAGAGTATGTGCTGCTTTAACCTTAGCAATCATGGTGAATCCATACATAAACAACTTCAATGGTTAAAAGAACACACGGCAAAAATTACCACACAACCCGATGTGGGCCTTTTTGGAATTCCTTGGGGTAATTGGGGCATTACTGGGTGGCTTCGCAACCTTTTACAGACTGGATTGATAATTATAGTTATAATTGTTGTGATTGCATTTATATTGCCTTGTGCCTTACAATGCCTTTTGCAGCGTGTACGCAGCTTTACAAATGCCTTATTTGAAAAAAGAGGGGGAGATGTTGGGAGCTTAGAGATACTCTCTGCATACAAAAGGCTATGAAGAACATAATAGCCTTGATATATAAAGAGTAAACAATAGATTTATTAAGGTTTGCAGAAAAGAAGGAACTGAGTTAGCAAAAACAAGATACATTAATCACAAAAGCGGCAAAAACATATGCTTTGACGCAAGTATTAAGAGACCAATAAGAAAGTAACTGCTATGCGTGCTCGCCGAGTGAACAAGCTGTTCTAGGCAATCGACGATTGAGCACCGCGTGCGCGGAAGGAACAAAATGTATAAATAACTGCTACAAACTAATAAAGACGGAAGCTTTTTACCCATCATATTGATGCGTCTTTCTTCCCCACCTCTGGCCGCGGCAGGGGTAGAATTTCTATCTGCTGCACACACACTTCACAACAATTCAATTTAGACTATGATTTCCCCAGTTCATTTAGCACAGACTTCTGGTACTCTGCTGAACATTTGCATAGTCAAAATATCAAAATAATATGGTAATGGTTACTGCTCTAGTTTTCATGTAAATTAATGACTTTCTTCCTTTGTTTCAAACATTCCTACCCAAAACTTCCATTGTATTGTAAATTGTACTAATAGCAAGTTTGACAAAAATAAAACATTTCCATATGTCCTGAAATGCTGTCAGAGGTCTCATGTAGTCACACCACTCTCAAAACCTTCTGGTTTGATGTTTCAGGATATGAAGGGAAGGGTAGGGTACTGCTGACTTTTCTGGTTTAGTTCTAATATTGTTCCCTCTTCTTTTTCTCTGCTGGAGTCGATCTAAAATAACTAAAAATCCAGCTGATAGGGCAAGAGTGGCTCCTGCCATGTAGAAGCCTGCTCTGTAGTCTCCAGTCACGTCCACAATCAGACCTGGAGAGAAAGAAATGACACCAATGTGATTGATGGAAAACAGGCTAATATGACTTAGCTCAGCAGTGTGAATATATCCTCTTACAAAGGCAGTGTGCTGGCTACATACTTGTCTTGCAGATTTCTAAAACATGAGCACATGGAACATCACCCACTATAGCATTTTTTAGTTTGAAACACAATTCACATCCCACTGCTTTTTATATGTGAACTGCTATTGAAGCAACATATTACACAGTGCTTCAGCACTTTCCAACCTGAAGTGTGGCAGACAGTGCAGGTACCGGCAGGAAAAACAGACCATGAGCTAGCTGTGTATCCGAGTAGCTCCACGTTTTGTGGTGTAGCTGTCACCAGTTGCTGTAATTATGAACCATAACTACTGCACCCGTGAGCTTAAGGAAGGAAAGGAGATTCATCTGCTGGACAATTTGTCTGACATGTCAAGAGATTCTGGTTCATCATTTTACAAAGAGTCACAGATGTTAACAAAAAGACCTCGGTTTTCAGGAAGCTTTAAGCCAACCAAAATATGTAATATGTGTTTGGTACAGATACGTACCAAAATATCATACTGAAAAGTCTTTAGCAGAGTAGTAGCACTGCAGCTGCCCCGTGAGTATGATGCCACATTCCTTTGTGGGCTGACGAAGGTTGCTTGCTTGTGGGAAGTTTGACCAGGTGTAGGGTACTCCCTAGCTCAACACTCTAAAATAATGTCAGCCCTATTTAGGAACAGAAACCATGAACTCAAATCTTTTAGATTTTACACTCAGCGGATGAGAGGAGAGCTTGAGAGGCACTTAGGGTTCCGTGCTCTTCCATACCCTTATTGTATTTACTGAATATAGAAAAAGAAGCCACACTGATGGCCAGATAATCAGTACTGGTGACCAGACACTATAATTTGTATTTTATTCATATCTTTGGAACACACTTTTGATACTGTTCTGTCTCAAACCCTCTACAATCTTCCTGGTTCTTATATTTTCAAAAGTGAACTAAAATATTTCAGTATTCAATCTGAATCATTTGCACCCTATTAGCAATGTCATTACCACAAATTCACTTGTAGTGTCTGAGCAATGGTCTTTGGATGAGGACTCAGATCTGCACTGTACAAGTCACGCTGGTCAAGTTTTTTGCTGTATCACTTTTTAAAGTCTCTACAGCTTGCATTTAATTTGTCTTGCATTTTTCCAAGATGACTATATCTTGTTGCCAGCCCATAAATCCATGTGCTGTCTCATTGTCTGGTCTCCCTTCCCACTGTTCTTATGTGCTGCCTTCCCTATTTATTGTACTAGTTGGCTCAAATGCTGTCTAAAATCAGCAGGCATGTCTCTGAATATTTCCTTGAGGTTTGCACAGCCTAATGTTTCAGGCTGTTCAATTTGAACTTCTGTAGAAACCCTCGCAGCACAATACCAGCACTTGTGCAACATCACTAGTCTCAAATTTCAGTTTCTTCACTTAAAGTGTGTGTCTGCTGCTTCTCCCAAAGGCACACTTTCATAGCAAGATAGTTTGAGGCCATCAAGTGGCACTATGTGGGATTCAGAGAGCAGGAGCACCATGTGAACCCTGCCTTTCATCCCTCCTTTATTGTTGGAAAGGTATCTCTAAAATCACAGAGAAGGTATTTAGGAGAGGATTTAAAGTGACTATTTGTTTTTATGTACTTCTTGGCTCAGATACCCCTGAACTAAAAAAGGGGGAAATTTGAGTGTAGATCCAGATATTTTCAGTTTGTATTACCATTCCCCTTCCTTCTTGTAAACTGTATTTGGCAGAGAGTTGTCTTAACTTACCCGCAAGAGGAGGCCCCACAAAACCTCCAGTGCTTCGAATGAGCATGAAAAGCCCTAGAGCACTGTCAAATTCTGGCATGCCTACAACATCTGCCAGCACTGTAATGTGAATGGCAACTGTCGTACCAAAGAAGAATCCGTAGAAGCCAGTGAATATTGCCAAGGAAAGGTAATTGTTAGCCAGTGGCAGCAGCATCAGGGAAGTACTGATCAACGTAATTGTCATTGCCAGCAAATGAATGGTTTTGGTAACATGGAGATTGGCATACCAGCCACACAGCAACCTGCCTCCAAAGTCCACCATGGCCAAAATGGACAGGAGGGATGCAGTCCATGAGTCATCTATCCCCAGGCTGTAGCTGAGTGGAACTAAAAATAACGGAGGAACAAAAAAGCTCATAGCAGCTAATATGCCAAAAATGGCATAAAGTACAAATTCTGGTCGCCTCACAAGCATCCAGTTGAAGGTTTTGTGCATGATGGGAGACTTATCTTCTTTGTCTCTCCTGGATGCACCATTGCTAGCTGGAGTTTCAGGGTCACAATGGCTGGCCTCAAGGAAGCGGCTGCTTGCCAGGGGTCGCATCAATACTCCACAGACACAAATATTGAGTTGGATGCCACCTATGATCAAGAGGGCACCTTTCCATCCATATTGACCAATCAACCACTGGAAAAATGGCCCAAATGTGAATGCAAAGGCACATTCTCCAGCACTGGCAATAGCATTGGCCAAAGCTCTCTTCTTGGAGAAATAGTGGCTAACGATGCTAATGGCTGGTGTCCACGAGAAGGAAATGCCGAGACCTGTAAAACACCAATACAAACAGCACTGGTTAGACAGTATTGAGGTATTTTGTGAAGGAGGAAATTAAAGCAGTCAGTGCTCCTACATTTGCAAAGTAATGCAAATGTGTTAAAAAGTGTTAGAAGGAAAACATTTTTGCCTAGCAGAAGCATGGAATTAGCTGGAGTAGATATAAGAGTATATTTGCGATGTTATATTCTATAAGTTGTATATATTCAAGTGGAAAAGCAAGAACATGAAATATATACATTATTACATTCTCACTTAAAAAAATAGAAAAGAAGTTGGTTTCACAGCTTTGTCAGTGCACAAAAAATCACACGGTCATGGGGTTGAAGCTAGACAGACCTCAGTGTCTATGCTGCCTGAGTTAAGGTTGGTTCTGGGTCAGACCAGCAGGTTAAGCTGAGCTTAACCTTAAGTGTTCAGGGCAGGCACTGAGGCAGGACATGAGGGAAGCTGGTGTATTGCCTCTGTTTTTACTTTCTTGCTTGACTGCTTTGAACAAACTTAAAACCTGCTCTAACTTAGAGTTATTTTGATGGCTCCCTAGACTCTTTGGCAGCCCAGGACTGCCAAAGGGCTTAAATTCCAGACATTTTCTCAGGCATCCAGTGCGGAATTGGGAATGGTTTATTTTATTCCCTGCTAGCTTTGCTTCCTGTTCCAGGAAAATCTGCTAGCTGCTGGAGACAATTTTCTGGCCTGGTTTGCCTGGAGTAAAGGAAAGGATTGGAATCAAATGAAAGCTGGGACTCTGTTCAAAACATAAGTTGATAGAAAGTATAAAATTAGCAATCTCTATATCTTTCTACTTCCACATCCTTTATGAAGATTTTTTTATATTTTCACAAAGCTCTTGTCTCTGAATGAAAAATAAAACACTTAATTTTCTGTGTGCATATAATTTGCTGGAGCAAATTACTGGCATCTAAATATTTTCCTTCTTTGTTGTTGCAGGTTTCCTGTACAAATTCTTATTTCCAGAGTGGGACAGGAGGGAATTCACTTTTAAAGAGTATTGCTTTGTTCTGGCTGCTCATAAAATCAAAATAGATACCAGCTTTTAAAACTTCTACCACGAGCACCCTCAAATAAGTTGCTGGTGGAAGAAAGCCATGAAGCCATAAATTCTTACCCTGTAGGAAGCCAGTTGTTGCATACATCCAGGCCATGTTGAGTCCAAAAAATCCCAGTGCCATTCCTGCAAAAGCCAGAAGTCCTCCAGTGATCACAACTGTCCGATGGGTGTATTGTACACATAGGGAACTGGCAAGAGGGGCTGGAGCAGCAGAAAAATGGGGGAAAGAAAAATACATTAGAAACATTAATCTGATCAACATGGCCAAATTAATAAAACATTTCAAGGAGGACTACTCTTACAATGAGACACAAATAGCCTTGATTCCACTGGATGGTGTAGGAGGTCAATCAAAATTTCAAAATTGTATCCTTGGTGATAGAGAAATGACTGTCCCTGAGGCATAGATTTAAAAAAATATATTCAGCATTTGTTATCTCTTTGAAAGAGAAAAAGCATTTAAGTGCCTTCCTTGTCGTGGGACAGTTCTACTGATTTTCATGTAAGAATACAACTCCCAGCATGACAGAACCTCATGGACTGTTTCAGCAGAAAGTGAAACTTCAGCCACAGAATCTATACGCTCATCTATAAAAATTGTATTATTGAGAATGTATTATTGATATGGCTGGCATGAAAACTTTCTGGAGAAGACTAACTTTTGTCTTCTAGAATTTTGCAAAAATCAACCCTTAACAGAATTTTAAAAGCTTCTACAGACAAATTATGGTTTATTTTGTGGTAATACTTTCTACAGAAAATTAGCAGTTCTTTCCTTAAATCTTTCTTTAATGGTACAGTTTCAACAGACTCCAGGAACTCTTCAACACAAGGGTAAAGGTGCAGGTAGTGCAGATCTGATGGTGCAGCAACTGCTTTGGTCTCTAATCTCTTTTTGGAAACACCTGGAAGTCAGGGGTATTTTTGTTTAATTAAGGATCAATTTTACTGCCTGGCTTTTATTTCCATCGGCAGGGCATGAGTCGAGGTCAAGGCCGCAGGATTTCTTTAGATAGCCAAGGCCACTAGGGGGTTCCCAAGCACCGCCTGGCATGAGCCAGCTCCCTACAATCTGTTAAATATCCTGGGAACTCGAGCCCGTGCGTAAAACGGAATTCGGCTAATGAGGACCATGCTTCTAAATTGAAATAAGTAGGAAGATAATGATTAAGAGAGAGCAGCCAGCAAGGAAGGTTTCGTAGTAGTTTGTAGGGGCAGGATGTTGTACATTCACCTGTGTTAAGATCAGAATTAAGAGAATTTGGTAGCTGAGATGAGTGAAATAAACCTGACAGAGTAATAGTTGCAAAATCTGCAGGATGTACACACTGACAGCAGAAACTCCTGGCAGGAGTTATTCAAACCTCAAATGTCTCATCAGCTTTTACAGCAAAAATCCAATAATTTTATAAAAAATATTTATGTAAAAAGAATACTGTAATTCAGCCATTATCTTAAGATGTAGTTGATGAGACGTGATAAAGCTGGTGAATCATACATTATGATGAAAAAAGGAAGAGAACAATAGACACAGGATAATGTCCACGAAAGTGCTTGAAGACAAGCAAAAGGTCTGCAATTGGAGCAGAAATACTATTGAAACTCAATTTTAAAATAGCAAATAAGGGGAATAAACAGGCAGAAATTAAACATGGGGTAGCAAGACAAAGAAAGAAGCTAGCCACAGAACCAGAAATGGATAAAACAGCTGGACTGCAGAATCTGAAAGGGTAAGGGCAACACAGAAAATGTGCAAGCAATGGAAAGGGATGACAACCAGAGTGCAAAGAGAAAGGTGTTGGGAGGAGTACGTCAGTACCGAGAGAAGGCTGGTGAAGGTGATGGGGAGAATCCTTGCTGAGTTAACTGAACAGCCTGTTGCAAGTGCAGACCTTGGCAGCAGAAGCACATGCTCTCCTTCGACACAAGAAACAGACCTGCTGTTGAAAGGATCCAAATAGAAAAAAATAATAATTCAATGATCATTCTTCATACTGAGCCAAATGACATTTAAGGTTTCCCAGAGATACACATTAAGAAAGACTAAGCCAGGCCAGGAAACATGCTCAAAGAACCAGAGGCTCTGGTGGCCTTCATCAGGAAGTCTTGTGGTCCCTACAGGTGAAGCAAAGGCAGGAGAAGATGAGGACCATTATGCATTGACTTGAGATATTTATAAACTGCTATACAGAGGGGGTTTGGAACGTTTGGCCACCAAGCTTTATTCACTGAAAGATTATTTTCAAAGGATTTCAAAGGATGAAAAACAATTTCTGCTGAAAATTATAGCTGCCTTCTTTGGAGTAGCCTGGCCTCACACCTGACTAAGCAAATAAATTTTTGCTGGTTTATACTTGATATTATTGAGTCATATGCTCTATTCCTTGATACATTCCTATACAATGTAAATACATGCTATAACAAAAAAAAAAAAAAAACAAACAAAAAAACCCCAAAAAAACAAAACCAAACACAAAACCAAACCAAAACAAAAAGAACAAAACACCCTAACTAAACCGGGACTTTTAATTTTTTTCCTCCCATGCTGGCTTTTTCTTCTCATGAAGTTCGAATGCCTGAATGACAAAATAGTATCACAGTACTGTGTCTAATATGACTATCTCAGTGATATGTCTAATTTGTAAACCAAATTGATAGATTACCATTTATTCATTTCTGTGGTCTGTGAAGCAGGTTTTTCAATAACTTTTTTTCAGTTAATGATATCTGTCACTACAAAGCAGACATCAAGGATAGCAGTTTATGGAACTGATAAAATCTTTTCAACTCATGACTTATTTTATCTTTTTACTTTGACTTTGGGTTACTCTTTTTTCCTTCTGAATACATTTTTCAAAGAAAGATCAGTTGCTCTTGATGTTTGGAAGTACTGCAATAATGCTGTAAGTAAAGCAATAATGCTGATAGGTGTGGACTGAGTAGGTTGCCTGTAATTACATAGTGCCTATGCAATGAACTGTCTTCAGAAACAAAATTAGGATATAATTTCTTATGTAAGGGTATTTACCTATTGCAACCACATATCTCTATGAGAATATGCAGAGTGGACTTCATAATTTCTGTACAGTTCAAGCCTGCACATGTTTGGAATCCTCACATCATGTGAAGGATCGTGTAGTTTTCAAGGGCACTAAGGACTCTCTAAACGATCAAGCTGAGTCAAATGCAGATTGTTTCCTATTTTGACCTCCTTCATTTGGTGAGATGTGGTATTTCACCGGTTCCCATAGCTCACTGTCTTTGACTGGGATAGTTTACTCTCTCTTCCCCTACTTTCTGCTTGTGTGGTTATGTCTTTATTGAGCTCTCTCTGGGTGAATTGATTTTTTTTTCCTTTTAACTCTGTGAGTCTTCTGGTAGATCAATAACTTGGAATCATACTTAGAGGGATAAAGAAGACACAGAATTGGTAATATATGCAAAGAAAGATGATCTTGGTGAAGATAAAAAAGAGAAGTGGGAAAAAGCAGGACTGAGAATCATTTTGGTAGCAGATGGCTTACCTGATAGATGGGGTCACAATTCTTGCATTTTGAAGTACTTTGAAAAAGTGACAGTCACTTTTTGAGATCAGTGAACTTGCAAAAACTGGTTTAAGAGCTTGATTCAACAAGCTCTGTGGCTATTAGAATTATCTCTAATGAATTTAACTCAAAGCCTGTAGCAAAACTTAATCATGAGTTTAGGTACATGACATTTTTTCAGGCAATTAGATTCCTGTATCTATAGAGTTCTGTTGATAACCCATTCCGTATCTGAGGCAGCAAATGGCAATTTTCTGTAAGAAAATTTTCTGTATTCTGTAGAGACAGAAGAAGAAGTCTAGACCTTACGTGTTTCTGGGTTTGATTTTTAAGGAAGATTTCCAAGCTTGCTTGGGTACTTAATATTAAAATGAAATGCTAGAGGAGCACTACTACCTACCTCCCAAATGAAAGACAGCAATAGTTACTGATGTGATCCAGGAAGTGGTGCTTGCAAGTTCATCAAAGTGCTGCTGGATTTCAACAAAGAACAGGCCAAAAGTCTTGAGGACAGCAACAGTGAGGCCCATCACCATGAAGGCTGACACTACCACAACCCATCCGTAGCCACCATCTGGTGGATTGCTGTCTTTAGCCTGCATCTTTTCTAATTCTCAGATCTTCTCTGGGTTTTGGGTTGTTTTTCCTTTTCTTTTTTTTTTTTCCCCTGGAGTGGTAGTGATAGTGATGAGGTTTTTTGATAGATCTGCAAATTGGTAAAAGACCCATTGTTAAAAAAATTAATTAAAATATTCTAGAAATGGCTTACACAAGTAATTACCAAGTTAAAATACAATATGCATTATAGTGGTTTGACTGAAAATATTACCTGGGGAACAGACACCACAAGAGACAGAAGACTGAATAAAGAAATTTAAAAAATAAATCAAGTTCAGAGTTAAGAAAACAAAAGAAGCATGCACATGTGAACAAAGGAGAGAAGACAATGGGAAATCTTCTCAGGCATGAAGATTTTCAAAGATAGAATAATTTTAGGGTGCTCAACATTTTAGCATTCATAAATATTATTAGTTCCTGCACCGCCAAGCATTTTTTCCATCCTTGTAGAGATATAGTAGACATCCATCCTTGTAAAGATATATTCATAGGCAAAAACATCTTATCAAACACAAAATTGAAAAAGCATATTTCCCCTTAAAATTTTTGTGATTAACATGCAGTAATCTTGCAGTGCATGGAGGACACAGGATCTGGCTGGAGGGAGAGAAACATTCATCCATTTTTTTTGGTTTCTTCATGGACACTAAATTCTGAGCAGGCATATTGTACAAGATGCAGAAGACTAAAAAATACCTTTCTCAGGAGGAGATTGGGAACTTGAGATAGCTGAAGATGTACTATACTTAAAATCATCTTCCCTGTGTGCAGCTGGGGAAAATGAGCTGAATGAGGGAATCCCTATCACTTGAAATTACCCAGTACAAAGGAGCAGTCACTAGTCCTGCAATTTGCTCCATTTAGGTACATGATCTCAGGAGGATCTGAATCACTGCAGCAGGCTGTCAAAAAGAAGCCATCAGAGCCTCATAGGGATCAGAAGAAAAACCATTCTACCACCATGTGTCTGGACTGATGTGGCCTGGACACATTTGCATGTCTTAAAAAATCTTACAACAGCCACAAGAGAGGGAGAGACTTCCTTGTGTTGAGGTCTATGAAAGAGCAAGGTTTTTATTCCCACAGTTTCTGAGTGACCTTAAGAAAGTTGTTAGATCTTGCTGTGCCTGTTTTCTCAGTTGTCAAATTAAGCTAAAACTTTCAAAGGTCATAAATTTTGTAAAGCTGGAAGCATTAATACTTGTATTAGAGCTCAGCTACTATAAGAAAACACAGAAATTATATCAAGCTTCTGACAATGCTGAGTTCAAGCAGCATGGTCATAATTTTGTTTGAGGCCAGGAAGAACATAAAAAGGATGCAACGCTCAAGCTAAATGAGCCTGTCTAGGCAGAGTGATACTGATATTTCTGCATTCTGCATGGACATGCCTGGGCAAGGGATTATGATTTGTGCCACAAGACAGATAGAAGAAATCATGCTACTTTCCAGGCAGCACCCAGACTAAAACAGGCGTGATAAAATCTGCATGACACCACCCTTCACTTCCATTAGGCAAACTCTGTCCCAGGAGGACAATAAATTGGGCCTTACTGCTCACAAAACTTAAATGAATAACATTGTTTCCTTACGAAAATTACATCTTTTATGTCACAGCTCAGAATTCGGTCTTCAGTACCTTTTAATGATCACAGTCTTACATGTAATTCCAAAATGAAATAAGTATTTCAGTTGCATGAATAATTAATGAGGTAATTTTCCAGCAGCCCTATGCATTTGAAAGCAGTGCCGCTATTTACTATATGGAACTGTTGGAATGCTGAACAGTGTAGAAAAAGCATAGCTATTACAATAAGGGAACATGTTTCTGATGCCATGCTTTGCTTTCTTCCTCCTTCACTTGAAAGAGAAAGTTTATTATAAGGTGATGTAATTTCAAACAACACCCTAAGCTGAAAGAAAACCTACATAGGATCTCCTTTTGCTCTTAGCTATTGAGTAATGCTAAACAGTTAGGTATTAATATCTTCACTTACTAATTTTGTTTCTGGACATAACCTTCTAAATAAAAAGGAGGAAAGACCTGAAGGGACACTGCATCTTCTCTTGTGCCTGGCCATACACAAGATCCCTCAAAAATGTAAAGCTGTGCCTGGAAGCGTAAGCATTCTGTCTAGCATCCCACTGACTCCTGCCTCCAAGATTTCTCATGGCAGCTGGAACAGATGTCCTGTGAAACAGCGACTTAAATCAGGACAGGCTGTACTTGCTGTGTGCCTCAGCAAGAGCAGTCAGCTCTGTTTGTAGTGCTACTACGCCCATGGCAAAATTTGCCAGCAAGAACACGCAGGCAAGAGTGCAACCTTTATCTTTCCACCTGGACAGCTACAAAGGCACATTCTGAGGCACCAGAGCTGTTCTTCTGTTCATGCTCTACAAGTTCTCCAAGCTATTTCTGCTTTGCTTCATGCCAACGATTCAAAAAGCTTATCAGACAAAAATAAAAATAAATTATAAAAATGCTTATCTCATTGTTTGGATTTTAGGGTGCCACATAAACTTGTGAAAACAGATACTTGTTCTACTTGGTTATCTAGTACTCCATGTTCTAATTTGCTTTTTACAAAAGAGCAAATGAGTTGAATACATTTGCTGCATATTGTAAAACAACTTGGTGGTGGAACCAAGAAAAGACTGCTGTTAGTATGAATCCTAAACCTCTTGTTTTCAAGCAGCTCATACTTAACACTCCCCAAATAAGAGTATTCACTCTCTCTGAATGAACTAAATAAAAAACGAAATATAAAACTGAATACAAAATAGATTTTTAACAAATTAGCAACATATTAAATAATCTAGTCTTGTTTTATTGGTTGTATTAGAAGAAAAACGGAAAGAAACAAGGAAATCAATTGTAATTTATGCTGAAACTTCCTCCACACATGTGCCTTGGTACACAGGCAAGGAATAGGCACTATGTTTGTGACATTCAGATACCTTATGGTTTTCATCTAACACTCACACTAGCTCTGCTGATGCTCACCTGTTACTAGAGCTTCAACTACAATAAAGTCATACTACTTACTGCCCCTCAGACACAAATTCAGGGAGAACTCTTTATTAAATTTTCCTTTCTAACTTCATAGCATCATTTTAGAAGGAGTCAGTCTAATGAGTATCATCTTTTACAGTTTATTGACAAAACATATTAGGATGGAAAAGAGGGGCTGAATGCTCTGAGCAACCAGTTAAAAGTAACAAAAATCAAGTATAGCATCAAGAAATTACCTTATTCAGATAGCCAAGGTTTGTATGGGATATGAAGCTCTTCTTTCCCCTTCCAGTTGTATGTCTTGAGTTGTGCTGCAAACCACCAGGTCATCTTTCTCATCTGAACTATCATCTGGCTATCTTAACAAACCAATCTGTCTCCTTCAGGATGTGCAAGCATCACATTTTATAAGAATCCCCTCCTCCCCTCCTCAAAAGTCATTAGGCTCCACCTCTATTCAGAAAAACAAAGTTCTGTCCTGACTAGAGATCAGAGAAACAAAATCAGGGTGGAGGAAACGTAGAGGAGGAATGCAGATTTTGTTCTATGTATGCACTGTACTTCTAATAGCCTTGGACTCCTGTCCATATTTTTTACTGAACTCAACCATTGGATCAGCCAGAAAGTTCAGATGTGTCAGCTGACATCAAACTCCTCTGTGTTCTGGGGCATTTACTGGAAATGTTTATTCAAATTTAAAATTCATTTGTGGCTTCCCCATGGTTGTGCTGATGGGCAGATGTTGGCTACAGTGATCATCCCATAGCCTGCAGCAACTAAAGAAGTTATAAGAAGCTTGGATGTGCTCTCCACAGCATGATACATGCATGTTTGAACCCTTTGCCACACCAGAGCTGTCCCTTACTTGTGTGATTGAAGAGCTCACAGTTAAATACCGCTGGTCCTCATAAAACTTTTCTCTCCAGTTCTCACTGCTAGTTTATTCCCTTTCCTACCAGTTTGCCTTGCACTAAGGTTCGATGGCTATACTGCTATTGTAATTGTTGGGAGGGGGGCAGGGTGGGTTGTTGCAGTCGCTAGTTGCTTTTTGTAATATTTTTATTTACACATTTGTATACTTACTTCACGACTTCATCAGTAATCTGTGCAGTTTGCATGTGCTACGAGGAAGTATAAATATGCAGTTGACCTGCATAACTAAGAAACAAATATATTTCATCTTTTTGGTGTATTTGAATGGGAAGCCAGCAAGTTCGTGAGACAACATTCTAATTTTCTTTTGCTGGGAAAATTCTCTAGAGCTATGTTTTAGGGCTGGAGAGGGCAAAATCATGGGAAAGGAAAATTATGGGGTAGTTTTTGAAGAGGAATTAGTGTGCAGTCTTGATAGAAGAGTTGCTGCCAGTCCTACTTCACCTTCCTGCTGTCATGTGGGTTTTCATGTGGTGAACTAGATGAGTGAACTGACTCTGCTGGTCATTACATTAGGGCAGTTTCCCAGTTTGGAGGAATTAACTGTGTGCTTTTACAATGCAAAAGGCAGAAAAAAAAGTAGCCAGGAATGAAACTTGGCAGATGAAATTATTTAATCCAGAGGATTAAATTGTGTATTCACATGCCCTGTGAGCCCACCAAACTCTGACCCATGATGTTGCCAGGCACAGGGGTGTGACTGACTGGCCTACAGTTCCCCTGGTGTTCCTTACTGCTTCTCTAAAAACAGTGGTTTTACTTCCCCTCTGCCAGTCATTGTCTGCTTCACCAGACTGCCACGACTTACTTCTCAAATATGACACCGTGGCTTAGCCACTTCCTCTGCCCATTCCCTCAGAACCCACGCCTCATCCACACAAGCCTCCTGGTGTTTTTGCCTGACTTGCTCATTGATGGAATGCTTGGAATAGGTGGCCTTTGAAAATTATATTACAGTGATGAGAGTTCAAGTCTATAGTAAAAATAATAAAGTCTGGAATGTTTCACTGGTCAATCCATCAGATTATCTTTAATATTATATTCACGGAAATTACTGGGGATTATGTGCAAAGGAGTATTGTCATGGCCTGTCATGACTCTGTCTTAGAAACAGAATGGTCTTAGCAAGACTACACTGGATGTTTATTTTCTGCAGTCCTTCCTACTAAAGACATTTAGTCCTTACCCATACCATTTAGTTTAGGTTACCCAGAACTACTGTCACGTATCAATATCATAGTAGATCTGATCAGGCTAAAATATTTTCACAATTTTCTGTCAACATAAGGAAACTTTATGCTATACCTGTGTATAGTACTTCTACTTAATTATCTATTGTTTTTCTCCACGTGTCAAATTTACAAATAAAATTTAAGTATCTCTTATTTCTACTGAAGAAATAAGAAAAAATGTAGGCTGCACTTCTATTAAACTGCTTACATTATTTCTTGTTCAACATTTAAGCATTTTAGAAAACTCTTAGGAGAACTTTCAGGTTTCCATTCACACATGGAGGAAGAATTTATTCCAGGTGGCAAGAAGAGTCACTTCTACTCAGATCTAGTTTGTCAGCTCAGCTTTCACTAATGCCAAGGGTTAGTTTCCACTTTAAGTGCTTGAGTGAGCACAAAATACGTTCACAGGTAGACTGTTCCATGAAATATTTGGTGTAGAGTGAAATGAGAATCTTCCTGGAACATCTGTACTTCAGATAATAACAGTGATTCATGATTATGACAAAATTATGCTTAAATGCTGTCCAGTCAAGGCATAGAGAAATATTTAACCATTTAGGAGTTTTATTACTAGGTTCATAGAATGAAATCAGCAATGGTTCACACAGAGGCTATATATACACGTATTTCTAAAATGCCTTTTTCTCAGTATTCCCAAAACTGAAAGTAGTAAGTGTGTTCTCTGCTGCTTTAAATTTTTTTCAGCTCCATTGATTTCAAAATTACTTCATTTCTTTCACTACCAGAGAATGTCTTCACTGATTTCTCACTTGAAACAGGGCTGTCTTTGAAGAAGACATATCTATCTTTGAAGACCACATATCTAACTACTGCCAGTTTATAGTTATTATTGTAGTATATATAAAATGTGGGAAACAAGTCTCTGAAATTTAGTCCTTATTTAAGTAAACTGCACAAATGTAGAAAGCTAGCTTGGCATAAATACACACAGATCCTGGCAAAAGTCTCCTAGTAGTCAGCTGTGCTCAGATGGAAAGGCCAAGAGCTGATGAAACCATGCCTGCTGCATTCATCAGTCCTTGGTGATGATCATGCTGGTCCCTCTACCTGGAACTACCTGCTCTTATCACATACATCCTATTTTTTTTCCCAACCAAAGCCTTCTGACAGCATTGATAAACAGATAGTAAGCCAAGATAAAACATTACCAGGTCATATGATCCATCAACTAAGAGAATATTGATTGAAATGACTGAATCAAAATGACTGTGTTTGATTTGTGGTGTTAAGTGATTACTGATGTAATACGGGTAGCCTGAACATAGATATTCTGAGGACTGTGTGCAGGAGAGATAGCATATGAAATGATTGGAAACTATTATGTAAGAAATAAACAGGCTGACATTACTGCCAAAATAGCTGGCACAGGATGCTAAATGAACCTGGGTGAGAAAAGTTGATGAGTGTGGAGATACTTAAGGTCCTGAAAGAAAAAAAGAGTTTAATCTTGATATGATTAGAGAAGAAGAACCAGGATGGTGATTCAGTTGCATAAAGTTAGGATGACAAAGGAGGTGATTTCTTTGCTTGTGTTTTGTGGAGATAGGTTGGCTGGCAGTGACAGCTTGCAGATATCAGAGGGGCCAAAGAGCACAAAGAGGTAGCAAACAAGCAAGTGAGTGATTAGGGTTTGTCAGAAACTGTCATACTGCAGAAAGTGAGCTATTTAATAGAGAAAGGAAGAATAAGTGGCTGTTTTTTGAACTGGGTTCTGGTTCTCCTAATACCAGTTTAACAAATTCTTATTAATTTAACACTGACTGAAGTTTTACAGGCTAGGAGCAAATGAAAAAAAAGCCTTCTGTCCTGAAATTACAGTCAGGAGTGCTGATTGCTCCCCTCCTCAGGGCAACATCAATCCCTGGCCTCCCTTTATAACAAAGGGAATGCTCTGCCTGGATGGAAAGGGGGGCAGAATTTTTATAGGGAGGAGGGTAACACAGAGCCTGAATTGGCTGCTAAGGGAGGGTATATTTATCTGAACAAAGGTTGTTTGTTTTGTTTTTCAACAAGCAATAATCAGTTCATTTTCTCTGTGCAATTCTTAGTTGTGATTATAGCTTCCATTACAAAATTATAGGGTAAGAAGAAGAGGGGGCACAGAAGATGAGTACTGCTAAATAGGGAAGAGGGAAATGCACTGCTTAAGCTTATCAAAACAAAATGTTTAAGTACAGCACCAATGCAAACAGGAGTCTCTCTGTACCCTATCAATCCAGCATCTGTGGGTGGCTTCTTCCACTTCCTGTTCTGAAAAGAGTGACCAGGGTTTAATAATTCTGCCTTAATTACAGGATGAAGGTAAAAATGCCCGATTATTTGGTATATCTGGAGTGTCAATGAGGCATTTTCTGTCCTTGTACCATATGAAAGAGATGGATGTGTTTGACTAAATGAGCCCCAAATGTCCTCTGGTTGATGTCTGGGAAGGATTTTTACAAGGATTCAGCTGAGGGCACAGACATTAAGGCATATAAGCTCATTAGACTTCCTGTGCTATTTTCTTAAACTAGCTGCAACACACTGTGCTATCCATGGCTAGGTGCTGTATTGTGGCGTTATGATGAAGTGAGGAAATAAAGTCCAAAAAGAAGAAATGACAATTTTCTTGGCAGCATGAAGTGTGCCTGTATAGGAGAGCTTCCAGAGTGAACAGTTGCATGTATTGAACTGAAAGGCTACACAAAACTGCCCTGTATTTCTATAGGGACGGATTCTTCCACAGAGGTCTTAAAATTCTCTTCCTAATTTCATTTTTAAGACTAGGATGCAACAGAAAATGAAGAAGAATGTGCTGACTCAGAGCAATATTGAATGCTTACAACATCTGCAAGAATGCAGAATGAACCAGGCCACAATTATGGGATGGGAACTGGACTGTTGGCAGTAGTGCTCAAAAAACCCATCTTGAAGACAGGGCAGAAAATTGATTTAATATGTCTAGTTACAACACTGTGGCTACAGGAGTGAAGTAACTGCTGGATATATGGTTGAATAGATGATAGATCTGTGCCTAAGGGAGGAGTGAAGATCTAGCTCCACTGTGGCATGAAGGCATGAAGGTGATCCAACACCACCTTCTGTGCAAGGAAACAAGATTTTTCCAAGGAAAGGCTGACATAATGGGCCCTGAAAACTCAGAATGTAAAATATGATTCTTCTTCCTCATAGGGATTCCTGCTGAGTCCAAAAGCTGGTATATCAGAGAAGCTGTGGGACGTTGAGTGGATGGCTGGAACATTCTGCAGTGACAGAACCAGATTCCCATGACAGCTAGACAGAGCAGTTACTTCAAAGTGTGGCAACACACTTTTGTTAAGCAAATAGACATCTCTGCCTTCCTGCAGAGTAGCAATGATTTTACCTTTGAAATTTTTGCTGGTGTAGGTGCTGCAATACTACTTCTTTCAGTTTAGCAATGCAAGAAGGTTACTAGAAAACTAGAAATCATCAGAATGGTTACCAGGAGGACAAAAGGGCTGGAAAATCAACATTTTATAAAACCTAAGCTTGAAGATTAATGTAAGAGGGGTCTTGATCATGAGGTATTAATACCTAAACTGGACAAGAAATCTTGTAACATAGGGATTTTCAATTATTTGATCAGTGATGTAAGAGGATTTGATGGACAGAAAACGGGAACTAAGAAATTAATACCACAAGTAAGTCACATTTGAATAAGGTGACATTTGAAAGGTGACAATGGGAACAACTTATCTATTATTTCATCATTATTTATTTTTAATCAAAACTGAATGCTCTTCTGAAGACAGTGTTCTAGGTCTCCCACCCTAACTAGCTGATGGTGGCTTTAGTGTATAAAACACTCATATCTGTACTTTTCTATTAAGCAAGAATGCTGACCTGCTGTGACTTAACTTGCTTTTGCTGCTAAATTAGAAAACAAATTCAACTCACAGTCCTTATGGATAAGGAATTGCCTTCTTACTTTTTCTGCTTAAAACAAGATATACAAATACAATTTATGCTCAGTGAACATTGGATTTTCCTCTTTTGTGAGTTGACAAAACGAACCAGCTTGGATTGCAAGATACTAGGTTAAGCACCAGCCTTCTTGAACATGGGATTTTCCTCTTTTGTGAGCTGACAAAACAAACCAGCTTGGATTGCAAGATACTAGGTTAAATACCAGCCTTCTTGACATAAAGTCAAATTGAATTTATGCTGAATAATTTGATTGGAAATTAGATCGACATTATCTTAAATTGGTCATTCCAGACTAACAGAGCAATAAAGGGCACTGTGCTTGTTGATGCATTTGACCCTGATGTTACAGTCATGTCAAAACATGCAAGCCCTGTAATTCCAGCCTACTTCACACGGCACAGTGCCCTCCCAAATGCTGTGCCCAGAACAGCATGTGCCCAGATGATAAAAGGGCTGTCGGTCTTTCACACATTCATGCCGGTCTTTGTGATCTAAAGCAGAAAATTACAAAGACAGAATTTTAAAAGTTGTTTTGATTGATAGAGTATGACTGCCACCAAAATCAGTAACGTCAAGGGTTTTTCTGAATGGGGGGTGGTTTAATGTTCAAATACTGCCCAAAGACTAAGAGGCAGAAGACCATTACGAAAACAATGAAAACTTTCTACAGTTCAAATCCTCATGTAAGCACAGAGCCAAAAGAAATAAGTGATGAGCAGTTCCTATTTCTCAAACTGTGCATAATGCTTCACATCAATAATGCAGGCATAGTATAATTGATATGAAGCAAAATATGTTGCTGGTCCTGCTTAAGTGAGTCTTTCAGAAATGGTGGCCCCCAGTGCTTTAGCATTGATGATATTATCCCTGAAATCAAAATAAGAGATGAAAATCACATTAGATTCCTTGACTGCCTTCTCTATACAACTTCAAGACCTGCATAAGAATTTCAAAGGAGAAACAGAGATCTATATTCAATAGCAGGCCTGTCTTTCTTTAAAACCATATTTTTATGTGTATTAATAATACTACCTTAACACCATACAGATTATTAATATGACATTTTCAAAAGGCAGTTACCATTCCATGATATTTTGGGGGATCACATCTGATTTTTTTGTTTTGTTTTGTTATTCGTGTTGCAAGCCTTTCACTGGACCAATTACGCACTGGTATTTTTAAGAAAAAAATTGAAATTTTTCATAATAATTTCTAATGTAAAATCTGTAGGTATGTTTGCCAGCTTGTGAAGAGAGGTAATGCAGATAAATGAGACAAAAGCAGAAAGGAAGAAAAACTGAACAAAACAGAATAAACCAAGTCTCCTAACCTAGAACTATGTTACTGGGTCAGAAAGTAATCTGGAGTTGTAAATCATGAATTGTCATAAATAATCTTGTCTGTACTGAGGATGCAGTGAAGCAAATGAGATAACTTGCTACGCTTGAGTATGGAAATTTCCTAAAGCTTCTGGGGTGTGCACAGAGCACAGTCATCACCTTTCAGTCCACCACTTTTTTTCAAACTTTTTAATTACAAAGAGTATTGCAAATCCTATTAGTTCTCATTTGGCAACAAGGGCAGGGTAGAAAGCAGCAGTGTTCAGTGTTTATCTGCATCACTGGATTTATTTAAACCGTCGTTTCTCTAGATCATGACGTATTTTGTTTCCAAATTACATCACAAAGCAGGAAAACATAAGTATCTTTTAGAATATCCTCCAAAATGGTGAAATACATTGGAAAGTAGGATAAAGATAGGGAAAATGGCCACACACAGGCCTGTGCTATCATTCAAAGCCAGTGTGAGAGCAGTCAGAAATGTTCTCTCCCTGGGAGAACCATGTGGAGTGCTGCATGAATCCTTGTCACAGCTTGGGTCCCCATCCTTGCAAGTACTCTCCTTGACATGAATTCACTGGAAGCTGCTATTCACCAGCACCTCCTGGTGCTATTGCTCTGCACCCGAGCCTCCCTGAGCTCCAGTCTGGGCACTGCTATAGCTATGAAATGCCAAAGATATAATGCAGAGGAGGGGGAAACCCTGCAAGAACCACCAGTGCCGTTACTTCATGTCTGTTAGGCATCTGGTGTGCTGCCCTGTGCCACTTTGCTGCTCTCACCGTTACTTCTGTGAACTTTGCTTTCTATTTGAACAGATACAAAACCAACCAATCACAAAAAACAACCAGAAGAAGCAGGAAACAAGGGAAAGCCCTGCAAACCCTGGCGAGGGAGGCAATGCAGCACGCAACGCAAAGGGCAGTCCTTGGTCAGGTGCAGGGTCAGGAGGAGGCTCAGCCTGGAGCAGGTGGCTGGACAGAGGCCCCAGGGCTGCACCACTGCCAGGCCACCACTCTCCACATACACTGCTGAGAGTCACCACTCTCCACATACACTGCTGATCACCACTCTCCACATACACTGCTGATCACCACTCTCCATATACTCTGCTGAGGGCCATCACCCTCCATACACACTGCTGAGGCCACCACTCTCCACATGCACTGCTGAGAGTCATCATTCTCCACATACACTGATCATCACCACTCTCCACATGCACTGCTGATCACCACTCTCCACATACACTGCTGAGGCCACCACTCTCCAGATACACTGCTGAAGGTCACCACTCTCCACATACACTGCTGAGGGTCATCATTCTCCACATACACTGATGATCACCACTCTCCACATACACTGCTGAGGCCATCACCCTCCATACACACTGCTGAGGCCACTACTCTCCATATACACTGCTGAGGGCTTCCCAGCCTCGCCGTGTAGCCAGACAGGCCCAGCCTACACTGGCTGTGCCCAGTTATGGGCTCCTGAAGACAGGAGAGACATGGAGCTCCTGGAGCAGCTCCAGCAGACAGCAGCAAAGGTAACTAAAAAATTAGAGCACCTGTCTCACGAGAAAAAGCTTAGAGAGATAGGCTTGTTCAGCCTGAAGGAAGTATGACTGCGAGGTGACCTCATCAACGTCTGAAGTGTCTGAAGGCAGGGTGCCAAAAGGATGGACCAGGCTCTTCTCAGTGGTTCTGAGCAACAGACAAGACGACAGAAGACAAGAGGACAACAGGCAGAAAATGCTGCACAGGAAGTTCCACCGGAACATAAGGAGGAACCTCCTCGCCGTGCAGGTGACTGCGCACTGAAACAGACTGCCCAGGGAAATTGTGGAGTCCCGCTCCCTGGGGATATTCAAGAACAGTACGGACAAATCCCGAGCCACTTGCGCTGGGATTACTTTCCCTGAGCAGGGATATTGCACCAGGT